>JBBPTZ010001169.1:0-11197 GCA_038094315.1 Phylloporus cf. tubipes
CCATCCACACAGAACCCCCATCCCCCACCCTCGAAACCGTCCAACTAGGACAAGACCTCGCGCACCAGCTCTCCGCTAGTGCTGTCATCCCGAGAAGTCCTACTCCCCCGTCGCCCACCCCCATCTCCAGACACCCCCACTTCAGACCCAGAACCCCACCTTGCCCACCTACCCCCATGTCCTCCTTGAAGCCCACCAAACTTCACATCGGTACCCCCGAGAAATACAATGGATCTCCGTCCAAAGCCACTCAATGGCTCATCTCCGTTCGTCTTTACCTCCTTATCAATGGAAAAATCTATGACGACGACGACAAACAAATCGGATTTGCTTTGTCTTACATGAAGAAAGGAACCACCCTCACCTGGGCCTCCGTCCGCACCCAGAAAGGCCTTGACAACAACACCTTCGGAACGTTCAAGGACTTTATCAAGGACTTTGACAAAATGTTCAAGAGTATGAACGTTCAAGCCGAAGCCATCTCCTGGCTCGCCAACACCAGAGTAAGGGATGACTCATTCCTCCCGAAATACCTATCCCAGTTCAAACTCAAGGTCATCAAAGCTGAACTCGACGAAACTACCCACGCCTCCACCATCATCGCCTACCTCCAGGCCAGAATCCCCTCCTGGCTCATGGACCGCATGTGCTCTCTTGATACCTTCCCCACCACTGTCACCACTTGGTACGAAAAGATTGATCTCTTCATATGGAAAAAGAATCACGCCATCCAGATCGCTAAACAGCGATCCCACTCCACCACTTCCTCCTTCCACCCCCGCACCCACACCCACGCCGCTCAGAGAGACCCAAACACCATGGACGTAGATCGTCTCACCTGCCTCTCCCCTGAAGAACATGCCAACTGCATTAAAGAAGGCCTATGCCTTTGATGCCACAAAAAGGGCCACTTCACTAGAGAATGCCCCGGAACTGCCCCTCCCCGCCCACTACGTTCTAACCTACGCCCACCTGCCAAGAAAGTAGGAACCATCGAAGCTACCACAGCTTCCATCCAAGACGTCAATGAAGAAGAAGTCGTCATTGGACAACTCTCCACCAACCTGGACTCTGCCCTCGCAGAGTACCAACAGGATTTTTAAACAGGAAGCACTCCCCAATGCAAGTAGCTTCTGTACGCAATGTAACCATATCTCAGACTGAATTGAAACCTTACTCCTTGTCCATTCCGATTCAACTCATCACGTCCAAGAACACTCTAAAAGTCGTTGAAACCACCGCCCTCCTAGACAGCGGCGCCCAGATCTGCTGCATCAACTGGGACTTTGTCAAACGAAACCGTGTCCCCACCAAGAAACTCCCCACCCCCTTCCTCATCCGAAACGCCAACAAATCTACCAACACAGAATGCCAATACAAAGCTATCCTCTTTGTTAAAATTGGCGATATTACTCAGAAAATCCGCTTCTACATCATGAATGGCGGAAAAGAAAACATCATCCTTGGACACCCCTGGTTTGCAGCTACCAACCCCAGCATCAACTGGAAGAAAGGCACCGTCACCATCGACCCAGCAAGAGACCAATCCCTTGATCTTTCTTTCTCCCACCTCGCCGCCCGTGCCTTCCACCTATCCAAGAACTCCCGACCCACCCCCCCCACTCCCAAACCCCAGATTCCCAAGCATACCTCCCTAGATTCCCAAGAGATGGAAGGCCTATGCCGCTATCTCAATGCTGAGCTCCCGGAACGATACATGGAGAGAGCCTGTTTCATTTACACCATCAACCACATCGAATGATATGGATCCCGCTTTGCCAACCCCCAACTCATGGCCACGGTGCGAAAGATCACCACCTCCACCCTCCTCACCCAGGAAGCGGCTTTCTCCAAGCCAAAACCTACCTTACCCCCACAATACTCCGAATACGCATCTGTCTTTGCCGATGATGCCAACGCCCCGCTCCCCCCATCACGACCTTATGATCATGCGATCAACCTCACCGAATCCTTTGTCCCCAAGGTGGGAAAACTCTACCCTCTTTCCCCCGATGAATGATAGGCCACCGATGACTTTGTTGACGAACATCTCAAATCCGGAAAGATCCGCCCTTCCAAGTCACCCCAAGCCTCCCCCTTCTTCTTTGTCAAAAAGAAGGACGGCAAACTTAGACCCTGTCAGGACTACCGTTACCTCAACGAACACACAGTCCAAGACGCCTACCCCCTCCCCCTCATCTCCAATCTCGTCAACAAGCTCAAAGGAGCTAAACACTTCTCCAAGTTCGACGTATGATGGGGCTATAACAACGTCCGCATCAAGGAAGGTGACCAGTGGAAGGCCACTTTCATCACCCACAGAGGCCTCTCCGAACCAACCGTCATGTTCTTCGGCATGACCAACTCCCCACCCATGTTCCAACGGTTTATGAACAACTCATTCAGAGACCTCATCGCTGAAGGATGGCTCGTCATTTACATGGACGACCTCCTCATCTTCTCAGACAATGAAGCTGAACACGAGGAACGAACCAAGAAAGTCCTTCAATGAATGAAGGAACTCCAACTCCGCCTCAAGTTGGAAAAGTGCACATTCTCTGCCAAGGAAGTAGAATACCTTGGTATGATCATCAAACCCAGCAAAATTGCCATGGACCCCGTCAAACTCGCAGGTATTGCAGAATGGCCAACTCCCGCCTGTGTCAAGGACATCCGCTCATTCCTAGGATTCGCCAACTTCTACCGGCGTTTCGTTCCCCACTACTCTGATATCGCCCGCCCCCTCCTGGACCTCACCAAGAAGAACCAACCCTGGGCCTGGTCCACCCCTTGCCAAGATGCGTTTGACCAACTCAAATGCTGCTTCACCTCCGAACCTGTCCTCAGAATGCCCGACCTCTCCCAACCCTTTGCCATCGCCACCGACGCCTCCAAGCACGCCTCCGGAGGCATACTCCTTCAACATGATTCCAACGGTGAATGGCACCCCTATGCCTACATCTCACAAACATTCGGATCAGCCAAACGTAACTATGATATCTATGGCAGAGAACTCCTCACTGTTATGCGAGCCCTCGCCACCTGGCGCCACTATCTCCTCGGCGCCGTCATCCCAGTTCAAGTCTTCACCAACCATCAAAACCTCACCTACTTCCGGCAACCCCAGAAACTCAACCGTCGCCAAGCGCAATGGCTCCTTGACCTCTCCGAGTTCAACCTCAAGTTTACCCATGTCCCAGGTGCTCAATTGGGCGCACCCAATGCTCTCTCACGCCGCCCCAACCATTTTCCTACCACAGACACCGACAACGAAGACATCACCCTCCTCCCCCCTGAACTCTTCGTTAATCTCATCGACACTGAGCTGGTTGCTAAGATCGCTCAATCCTCCAAGTCCGACCCCCTCATCCTTCAATCCATTCACTCCCTCCCCAGTGAAGTCCCAGCCAAGTTCCGCTCCCGCCTCTCCAACTGGCAGTTTGACGTGGGTATCCTAACATACCAAGGACGCAGCTACATCCCAGACTCCCCCGACCTCCACCGCTCCGTCGTGCAACGACATCACGACCACACCACAGCCAGCCATCCCGGCTACCTTAAAACCCGACAACTCGTTGCCAGCAAATTCTGGTGGCCTGGCCTTGCCACCTTTGTCCGAAAATACAACAAAGGCTGTGCCACTTGCCAGCAAAACAAAACTAACATGCACCCCATTCACCCCCCACTCTCACCCATCTCCTCCTCCACCACCCGCTCCTTCCAACAGATCTCTTGCAATCTAATCACCGATCTCCCCCTCTCCGACGGCTTTGATACCCTTTTGGTCGTGGTCGACCATGGGCTTACTAAGGGGGTAATTCTATGCCCTACAAAGAAAACCATCAACACTTCGGGCGTTACCGCTCTCTTCCTCACCAAAGTCTACTCCCGCTTTGGCCTCTATGACAAAATTATCTCCGACCAAGGCCCACAATTTGCCTCCACCTTCGCCAAAGAGCTCAGCAGGATATTGGGCTACAAGCTCGCCCTCTCCACCGCCTACCACCCTCAAACGGACGGTGAAACCGAACGGGTAAACCAGGAGATCAAAACCTACCTTCGGATCTTCTGTGGCGCCAACCCCTCCTCATGGGCGCAATTCATTCCCCTAGCCGAGTTCACCCATAATCACCGCCCTCACTCCGTAACCAGCAACTCCCCATTCTATCTCATGATGGGATATGAACCCCGCTCCTTACCCACGATCATCACAGAAACCAACCTCCCTGCAGTTGAAGATCGCCTCCACACACTCACCGCTGCGCGCAATGAGGCACTGGCTGCCCACGAACTTGCCTGTCAAACCATGAAAGCTCAAAACTTCCAAAGCTTTACCCCTTTCACCAAAGGCGACAAAGTCTGGCTCGAAGCCAGAAACCTCAAACGGTCTGTTGCGAATCCCAAATTCGCTCCCAAACGTGAAGGCCCCTTCACAATCACCGCCGTCTTATCCCCTATCACCTACCAACTCTGACTCCCACAGACATGGAAGATCCACAACGTGTTCCACGCTTCCTTGTTATTGCCCTATCGCGAAAACAGTGTACACGGCCAGAACTTCCCTCAGCCACCCCCGGAACTAATAGAAGGCGAGGAACACTTCGAAATAGAACGCATTATACAACATCGTGGCCACCCATCGGCACACCACTATCTGATCTGCTGGAAAGGATACTCCACGGAAGAAGACTCTTGGCTCCCAGAAACGGAACTCCAATCGGCCCTCAAAATCCTTGCTGCCTATAAAAAATCCCATCACTCTGCGTTTTCCCCCAAACGCAGTTAAACCACCATGTCTGCCCCACCCGCTTACTCCTCCTCCACCAACCTTGCCAACATCACCATCCCTGTCTTCAGTCGTCACCTGGCTGACATCTCGGAGGACAATGACATCCTTCTCTCTCTTATGCTCTCTGACCCCAGATACACCCTCCACCTTGACCGGGTCCTAGATACTGACTCCCCCCTTGACCGGCTGGTCCGTGCTCACAGTCACACCCTGGCAATCGAAGCCTTCCTTGACTACGCTTTGTCCCTGACCGAAGAATCCTCCATCCCCAACATGGCCCTAGCTGTGACCATCGCCCACACCAACCTAGCGCAACTCAAGAATCACATTATCGCTGCGCTAAACCAGCTATCCATGATAAGTCTTTGCAGAGATATTGACCAAGTACTTCAAGCCCACTCCTCTGCCTCTGTCACTCTCCCCCCACCCCCTGGCCTTCCCCTCCCCGTACGCCCACCCCGCCCCCACACTCCATACCCTACTACCCCCTCTGCATCCTCCGGACCCCTCACTGAGGCAGAACTCACTGCCTGCCAAGCCACTGACCCCCGCCCCCGCCCTAACCCTGACCTCCCGGAACTCATGCGCATCCAAGCCGACCCTGTCCTTCCCCGCTCCCACGCCCGCTTCGAAGATACCTGCTTCTTATGCCATCACTTGGGTCATCAGCGAAAAGACTGTCAGCTTTATCAATGTCCTCATTGCATCGCCTGGGCCCCAGGCCATCCTCAAAGTCGGTGCCCTCTCCATCGCTGCCCAAACCATCGTACCTCCCATTCTTCTTCCTCGTCCTCTTCCAACCACCGTTCTCGCCACACATCTCTGGGTTCCACCCTCCCCGTTCACCCTGAACCATCTGACACTGGAGCTACTGTCGCCCCATTTACCTTCCTCCCTGACCGAGAATTGACCTCCGCCAAAACCCGTAGGCTGTTAGGTCAGCAACCTCCCACCCCTCCCTTCACTTCCCAACCCGCAGAAGACATTGAGGATGACACGGCCAATCCCATCTCCGACTATGGCAATTATCATGACTTCCACAACGCAGAGGCACATGCAAACATGTGTGACTCCCCCAGAGGCTGCAGTCTTGACAATTTCTAGTGGTCCTTGTGGCTACTTTGGACATAACAGGGGGGTAATGTTACGACTCACCCCTTTTCTTCTTTTATCTTCCCATGGACACCATTTGCTTTTCCTCTACGATGACTCACTTCCTACACATCGGCCAATTACTCACCACTTATTAGTCATCATTTCCTTCCACCCTGTAGCATTTCTCTCTCTGCTTAGTCATGTTTCTTCGACGTTGTTCTACAATGTTCCTTTCCTATCTCAACAATAGTTTCCTTTTTCTATCACTGGTCTGTGCGCATTCCCCTTCTCTTTAAATACTGGTCGCACGTACACATGTAACCCAAGCTATTTCTACTTGATTATACATCTCATTGATTGCCTACTTCAAGTTCATCTCGTCATTCGCCTAGCCAACCCCCTCAACAACCTCTCAACGTTCCCTTCGCCTCCTTCTAGTCAGGCTTACGCCTCTAGCACCCTCATGCCTAGTCAAGCTTACACTTCTACCAGCATCGTTCAAAGCCAATCGAGTCTACGCTCACCCCTACCCAGGTCAAGCGTAACAGTACAGTGGTAGTGACCACACCACTACTGCTGCATTGTTGATGCATCCCCATCCCATCCACCCCCACCATGTTGCTATTGACAATGACACAGTGCAGTGGTGTTACATTCAACCCAGGTAGGAGCGGGCGTAGTCTCATGATACTTGAGGACGAGGGACAAAAGGCGGAAGGGTCCTAGGGATTTCCTAGCAACAGGCGTCTGTTGCGATACACAGGGAGATGAAGGACAAAGAGGTGTTGTGCAACAATGACAGTTGAAGCAACACAGAGGTCACTCAAAAGTAGACCTAAGACTTAGAGGGATGAGGCCTAAGCACAGCTTAGGAATAGACAAAGGAGTGCTTGAATTCAGGTAGTAGTATGAGATACAAGGCAAGGAATCCAAGTGACTATGGGGAGAACTAGGTACTGTTGTACAATGTTGTCAAGGGTGTCTTTCTTGTAAGGTAAATGCAAGTCGAAGTACGAGCAGTGGTACCATAAGAAGTCAAGGTAACAATGGGCTTACTGAGACGAGATACATACTCAAGGAGGGCGGAGGGAGCATCTGTGCAAAGGGAAGTAGCAGTAGAAGGAGACAACATAGGGGAAAAGGGACAAATCGTAACAAGTGGTAGCAACCATGCCCCCACTACCACTGTGTCATCAACAACAACAATGCATCCTGTCCACCCCCCACCATGTCATCCTTGTCAACAACATGGTGCAGTGGCATTTTATATGGCACCTATGGGTATACCCACTGTGGGTATACCCATGCAGAACCCTAGTTGTTGTTGTCCATCAATGACACAGTGGGGAGTGGATAAAACAGCATGCTGGTAGTGATGTGGTTGCTGCCAGTGCACTGGAGGTGCAGTAAGAGCTGAGTCTTGCTGAGTTGCAGCAACAGTACCTGCACTGTCGGTATGGGTATGGGTATGGGTATGGGTACTCAGAATCCATACCCATACCCATACCCACAAGTACCCATACCCATGCAGATCCCTAATTATTGTCAAACATTGGAACTGTAAGGAAACTTCACATGTCATAGATACCTTGGTTTTGGAATAGTTATTCTCTCCTCAAAGTAACAGCTCAATTCTGAGTTGCCTTAGGGTGATATCTAACAATGGGAATATCAACTTTCTGCAACTCTGCAGAAGTAAATAGCATACATATAGTGGCAGCAATAACAAATAAACCCCTCTACACATCCACACACCACACCTCTATCTTGAGCTTGCCCTCCGACCGCCCTCTCGCACCCTCCCGCGCAGATTCGATCGCAAACTCGAAATCCCCTTCATCCCGCAACGAAATCTTGCGTCCGTAAACTTCATCCCCAACCCACTTAACGCAGTCCCGAACTTGGCTGTGACGCGCTCTACAAACTCGTCGTACGATGTCGTGGACGGGATCGTCATCCCTCTCACGTCGCCCTGATAGTGGAGCTGCAGAAAAACACGCGTCGGCGTCGGCGGTCTTCTCGAAGAGATACGACGTGCCTTGACACGGACGTTCGACATTGCCATCTCGTACTCGTCACACTCGTCTGTTACAAAGCCGTCATCACCCGCCCCCGAGCCACCTGCTGTAGAGCTAGTGAGCCCGCTTTGGATACTCAGAGGCATCTTGACCCTTAGAGGAATAATGCTGGTCGTGGGACTCCTTGTCGCCTGCATCGTGTTGCTCTTGCCGAGCACGAGGTTACTTGATGGGGGTGGGGTGTTCGCGGGATTCGAGACTGACTGTGCACGTCGCGCGGCAAGGATGGCGGCTACATCAGGACGAACGCCAGCGCCAGAGGGGGCCGTCGTCTTGGAGCGCTCGAGAATGGCGAGACGTATGGCGTCTGAGCCTGCATTTGTAGGGTAAGAAAGGAGTACGTGGACTATGGGGTGACGCACGAGCTGTAGGCATGGTTGCACTCCTGTTCAGTGCAGGGATGTCCTTGTTCTCCTCAGCCGTTTGTTGTCGTTTCTTGATGCCGGTGAATTCGGTAAAGGCGTCGCTGGGATCGCTCGCCGCGACCAGTTTCTATCATGGCAATGGTCAGTTGAGAAAAAGGATTTAGAGTAAGATCCTCACGGCCCTACCGATATAATCCTTTGTCTTACAATTCTTGAGCTTGTTTTCTGACGGTCGATAGAGCACGCCGACGGGCTGGGCAAAATCAGACGAGGATGACAACAAAGGGGAGGTGACGAACGATGCTGAACACGGTGTACCCCTGGCCACGATCGTGAATGGCTTCGTCGATGACGCCGTGTTCTTGAGTGACCTTGAGACCACTCGCCTGTTGCATGTCCACCAAGCCGTCCTCGACATAGCCGAGATATACTTGAGCGAGACCTTTGTTGAACATGATTTCTGCAGAAAAGAGCTGGAATTTGAGACCTATTTGGTCGTAGTTACTAGGAGAGGAGATGCGTCAAAGAAGTGTGAAGGGTGATTGGCGACTGACATGGCCTCGTTTCCACGGAGATAGAGGTACGCATCGTCAAAGTTGAGGAGGGCAAGCTCGTAGCGTTGTAGGAGGAAATTAGACACGCCGCATTGAAAGTGCCTGAAAAGAGGGATGAGACGAGAAGGACGAGAGGGAATGTGCACTCACGCGATTGCGAGATAACAATCGAGGTTAGTCGCGGCGAGGAAATGTTTGACCGCTGTCTCGTGTTCGCCGATGGTAGCGCATATGAGCCCCATGTTAGTGAGAATTTTAGATGAGTCTGCCATGTGCTGATGGGAAGCGGTGAGATGCGAAGAGTAAAGAAATGGTGAGGCTCACGGAGAAGAGATCGAGGGCTTTCTGAAAGTCCTGGTCATCGTACGCCTTGAGGGCTGCGGCCCAAGTTTCAAGTTCTGCCCTGCAGGAGAGGGACATGGTCGGTAGAAAGAGCGGACAGATGGAACTAGTACGTGCCAGACGCAGGTGAGGAGAAACTCCAAGACAAGGATGGACGCAAGTGCTTTATACCGCTACTATCACCATGCACACTGCAGGTTGGCAATGGCATCACCGCCAGTCTGATTGCAGCTCCATCCCTGTCACATAGCCCCGTACTAGGTTCATCATTCCCTCCTTGGCGACCTCCATCAACCACTTGTGTTTTACACAACGTTACCAGTGAACGCCAGTACTCCCCAATTCGTTGCCTCAGAGCGCAGCAACACCTGAAACACGGCTATCTTCCGACGTGCGCATTGATCAAGAGTTTGAGTTGTTCGACGCGATCCTCTCATTGTCGCACAGTCTAAAGTACTCGTACCACCACCACCTCCCGTGCCAACTCCTCCACGGACACCTCTACCGAAATCCAAGGGTGGCATGTTCAGTTTCCTTTCGTCGTCCTTAAAGAAACCAGCTGCGCGAGCCACACCTCCACCTCCACCGCCTCCGCGGCCCGGTGCACCGGCATAAATTCCCTGGCAACCTTGCTCGTTACCTGAAGCAAGATGGTACACTTGCCAGAGCCTTCATCTCTTTCAGAGACATCGCAGCGCGGTGTGACATTTGTTTACTAGAGGTTAAGTACCCGTTGATCAGTTAGCGTTATGGGGCTTCTGGAAGTGCCTCGACGATGGAACTTGGTGAGATCGTCTTGCAGATGTTCCGGCTACTATCCCTTCCAGGTGCCATGTCCAGTCAATTACCCTTGAGTTTGGGCGAATTTCTTCGTGACCTCGGGCATGTCGCATGGCGTAAAGTCACATACTTTGAGGTACGCTGACGCAGAATGGTGGTGATTGTACGGTGAGCCTCGTATTCTGGTATTCGGGTTACACCTCATCTCCCCACTCTCTCAGACCTGGTGGCGACGAATGTTTAGAGTTACCAGCACCAATCTCATTGCGTTCAACGACGTGACCAAGAAGGCCACGGCTACGATCAACTTGAAAGAAGCCATCGCAGTGGAAGATACCCACGATACAAGATGTGCCGCGCTCAGTCTCGATGGTCGGCATACGGATGATCATGATTTGCTAATCGCTGTGGAACATTCTTTCAGACCTGTCTTTCCTTCCGAACAAGTGGTTCTATTCTTTGCTATTCAGATGAAGGGAAGGCGAAATAGTATGTCACACTTTATAGTTTCTGGACCTAAGTATTGAGGTGTGGCATCTAGACTAGAAGTCCTCCGAGCCCTTGTTAGTCGCATACCGCCCAATCCGCTTTGGGCGGAGCTCATTCGGCAGCGTCACCAAGAGCTGGGCGCAGGATCGCAACCGAGTAATGCAGCGTCATAGCTCATCGGCATTTATAAGCTGCATCGAACTTTGATGAACGGTGCGTATGCTGTTCCTCTTGTATGACTACAAAGTATGCCTATAAATGCCACACACTACATAAAACTTGTCATGAGTGATCAGGTGTCTACACGGCGACGAGGCTAGTGTCGGCGGTTAACGAAAATTTCAGCGATACTGTAGCATTATGATCCTGTCACAGTGAGTTACAGTATGGTCTCCCCTGGATAAATTTCGAAAGGGCTCCCAGCATGGTCTACAATGATAACGTCACGCAGCGGGGGAAGGCCCGAGAGAAGTCGTTTTCTCTCGACCTTACTTATGAAACACAAGAACTGTGGGAACACCCGTGGGAACGGCCTGTGCGCCGCACTGCATCTACATGTAAAAATCGGTTAAAAGGTGGTACTTAGTAATGACCTTGAATGCAGTTGTTAGCCAGCAACTGTTCTCTGGTAAGGTCTAATTTGTTTCACTCAGGTTGGCATCTTCACTTTGGGTCTGCTAGGTGCACTGTCTGGATTTGCCTCAG
>JBBPTZ010001170.1:0-11188 GCA_038094315.1 Phylloporus cf. tubipes
GCCATGATTGAGAAATCGACTCCCACTTTGCATAATTTGGACGGCCTTGCTGAGCTCAAGGGATCGTCGCAAGCTGAACATGTTGCACTAGAGAGTATTGTGTGGAAGAAACTTGATAGATGGATTCTTCCATTATGCACCGGCTTTTTTCTCCTTGATGCCTTGGTACGTTTTTGAATGATTTATGCTCAGCGTGCTTAAGGTGCGGACACTGCTTAGGATAGGACCAGCATCGGGAATGCGCGTGTGGCAGGCTTGCAGACATCACTTGCCATGTCAAACTATCAGGTTCGTCAGGTCTTCTTGACAATTTGCTTCCTGGCTAATAATCTCATAGTTTAGTGTAGCCGTAACTGTGACGTGCGCACATATTGATTGGCATGATTGTCGTCACTACTGACCATGTACTAGTCTTCACATTGCCTCTCAACTTCCGTCCACCTTGCTCTTGAAGGTAATTCACACGATCGCGGTTAATATATCCCTTCACATCTTTTTCGTGCGGCAGTATGTAGGACCCAATGTCATGCTTCCTTCTATTGTCACATTGTGGGGTATGATTACTGTTCTACAAGGTGAGAAGTGATCACCACCGCCAATGACTCGAATATTTGCTCATACCAGATCAAGGACTCGTCACAAACTATGCTGGGCTACTTGCATGTCGAGTGTTCCTTGGTCTGGTCCAAGGTATTGATATTCCGGATGCATCGTCATTCCGTAAATTTACCGTGTCGGGTCAGGTGGTCTTCCCCCTTGCATTGTTCTGTATCTTTCTCTGTTCTATCCTCGGAAGTGGGTGCAAATCAGGTATGCTTAAAATTGATGTTTGGGCATATGATCTGACACCTCTACAAGGATCACGACTTTCTTTGCCTCGGCCTCATTAGCCGGCGCGTTCTCGGGTTTGCTAGCTGCTGCTATCGACCGGCTCGATGGGAAAGGCGGCAAACCTGGATGGGCTTGGATATTCATTCTGGTGCGTTTCGCATCATGTACTCTATAAAATTCTACCATCGGTTATGACAGGAAGGCATATTTACATTCGTCTTTGGCGTGATATCATTTTTCCTACTTCCTCGCTCCCCGGAAACGGCGCATTTCCTGACGGAGAACGAACGAGCATATGTTATTTCCACGTTGAAACATTCTGGTTCCGTGTCGGAGAATGATGACATGGACAGCTTCAGCTGGACGGAAGTTTTTAGAGCAGCCAAGTCCCCGCACGTGTTGTTCGTCGCCGTGATCTCCTTCTTCAGTGGTAATATTTGCACTTTCACATTTTCGTCTTGATTGACAACGAGCCCATCAGGCACGACGGTGCTTGGCTTAGCTTAGTGAGATTTATTCATCCATCTTTTCTTTCGATACTGATAGCCATGATGTGGTAGCTTCGAGCCGACGATTGTCGCCAGTCTCGGATACACAGGCAATCGAGCCCAACTCATGAGCGTCCCTCCGTTCGCTGTCACCTTTGTCCGTACGTATTTTGGAAGCTGAACAGTCTTCTGTTGGTTCTTACCGGTGCAACAAAATAGTATCTTTCATCTCAGCCGTCATATCGGATCGCTATCAGTGTCGTGGTTATGTTGTGATCTTTTTTTCTGCACTCGAGGTGATCGGCTTCACCATGTTCTACGGTATTTGAAACGTCTACTAGCAACTGGCGTCTATCTGATAGATACATATATGCAGCGAGTGCCTCGAACCGGGTTCGCTACGCCTCTCTTTTCTTTTCTCTCGCTGGCGCTTTTTGTGCTGTGCCTGCATTGAATGCATGGCTAGCTAACAACAGTTCGCCGCACACTCGACGTGCAACCGCCATAGGCGTGGCGTTTATCATGGTCGAGCTCGGCAGCATTCTCGCTACTTGGCTCCTTGGGACTCTATCGCCTGCTCCCAACTATACGATGGCGACGATCGTATTCATCATCATGTCTATCGGCATAGTGATCCTTGCGACTGCAAACTTGGTCTACCTGAGGCGAGAAAACCGTTTGAAAGTGGAGAGGAGGCACAAGGCGAGAGAAGAGGAACCTGGGCACCTTGGAGATCGTAGTGCATGGTTTATATACAGCCTGTGATGACCAGTGCTGATCGGCGAAGAAAGAAGCTGAGATGCATGCCAATTGCAACGAGTCTATTCTATGCACGGCGTTTAATCAGTTCGTACGAACCGCTGGAAATATTATAGGTAGCCCTGCAAGCAAACGAGTATGTCGAGATTGATTTCAAAGTTTCATCTATCAAAAGTTCACATCGTACACATGGGATATCCATGCCGATATGCCGAATAACCGTGGGAAGACTTGAAGTGGTCAGACGAAATCACGTCCAATGCTATTTTATTAACTACGACAACGATGTCGAAGCGGGTACGCATTTTCACCTTGGAGGACGTCGACGCACGCAAGTCGGCCCAGAGCTGCTGGGTCACATACAAGGGGAAGGTTTATGATGTCACCTCGTTTGTCTCAGATCATCCTGGCGGCGACGACCTCATTCTCAACAACGCCGGCACTGACATCGAACTCGTCATGAAGGACAAGGACTCCCATGACCATTCGGAATCTGCGTATCATATGCTAGACGAGTACCTCATCGGCCGTCTGGGAACCGGGGGAACTACCGTCAGCGACGGTACGTCTTTGACCCACATCGCTGCAACCCGGCTCATCTCTTGCAAAGATTGGGAAGCGACCGACGACTTCCGTCCGGAGGACACAGACTCGGCAGAGGACTTTGAAAAGAACCAGTTTCTCAACCTCCGGGAACCTTTGCTCTGGCAAATGTGGAACGCCAACTTTAGGTCCGTTCGACTATTGCGGGGCGTAGTGTATGTTTGACCCTCTCTCCAGCAAGTCGTATTACCTTCAGCAAGTCCATCAACCACGGCACTTGAAAGATTCGGCACGTTTGTTTGGCCCCACGGTGCTCGAGGTGTGCTACCTTGATCCCCCCTATCCTGTCACTCTGACCCTGCGATCAGTTGTGCACTCGCACCTCGTGGTATGTGGTGCCTATATTCTGGCTACCTATTTCGACCTATCTCTTCTTGCGCTCGGCAATGCAATTTACCATGTCAATACCCTCTTTCTGGGAAGCACCACTATTCCCCCTTTCTTTCATGTCTCTCGTACCCAAGGGCGCGTTTGTTAGTGCTCTGATTTGCTTCTTCCTGGGCAACTTTATCTGGACCATACTCGAGTATGGGATGCATCGTTTCCTCTTCCACATCGACGAACTCTTGCCCGATCATTCGGTCTTCTTGACTCTCCACTTCCTGCTCCATGGTATTCATCACTACATGCCAATGGATCGGTGAGTCTACCTATTGTTGCACACGCGTCTTGCTCATCCTTTCAGTTTGAGGCTCGTCATGCCACCCATCCTATTTATTGTCCTCCAGGCGCCGTTTACGCGGCTTGCGCACATTCTATTCCCAACTGCTATTGCAAATGGTATCATCTCTGGCGCATTCACATTCTGTAGGTATTTCACTTTTCTGTTGAGCGCTATCTAAGTTGCATGATTTATAGACGTTCTGTATGACTGCATGCACTATGCGTGAGTATGCCCACTTCCGTTCCGATTTGCACACTCATCCGTTGCAGATTGCATCATACCAGACTCCCTGCATACATGCGGGAGATGAAAAAGTATCACTTGGCTCATCACTACAAGAACTTTGAGCTCGGATTTGGAGTCACCAGTACGTCCCTCGCGTGCGTCAAGCCACTCTCTCATGCGTAAAACTACAGGCAAATTCTGGGATCATATCTTCAACACTGTGCTCCCGGTGTAGGCGTCCAGTTTGGATGGGACAGTATATTTTGCGGATGGACGTTGCTTTCCTTGTCGGTTAGATTATTCGTATCCTAGTTCAAAGTAATGGGTCATTGCTCCATAAGTGCACAGCCACACCTTGCGAGTTCGAGATGCCAGCGAGCAAAGCAAGCATCGGCGTCGACGAGACGACCTTGCTCAAGGCCTACAAACTCACTACACTGAATCCAACGTGAGCCCTTCAATATCCTATTCAACGGTCTGTTGACACCCATCATTGCCAGCAAGTGGGAAGAGGTGAACCATGACTTGGAAGACCCACTGTCTGGCTTTGTAGCCTCTGTCGGTGGGGACGGCGACGGCGATCCTTTGGGTCTAGGGACTGCGGTCGAGTAACCACCCCATCGCTCCCTTAATTCTCTACTGACCGCCATCTTCAGTCTCAGGAGCATGAACACCGAAACGAGTAGGAATGAAGTCGTTGGATCATGAACCGAGTCTGACAAACGCACAGAAGCCACCGTCATGTTAAGCTCAAAGTCCTTCGACCCCAAGGCGTTCCTGGCCGTAGTTCACCCCAACGCGACGTACCAAGACTTGGCCGCTGGCATATCACATCTCCAGGCGTCCATCGATGCACGTTCGGAACAGGTCCGAGTGCTCGTCGAAGACAATTTTGATCGTTTCGTCGCGGTGAAGGCGTCCACGGATGGTACGCACCAAGTGTCTACTTCCCCAGCGTCGCTCAGGATGCACAAGCTTTGTATGCCGAGATGCGCGAAGGGCTCTTGTCCGACGCCAGCGAGTATGGATCGAAGCCGCTCACGGACCACCTGAAACGTAGGCCAACACGCAGTACTATCCGATTCTTTTGCTGAGCGCGTGTCTACACAGGTTCCGCAGTCAAGGCTAACCAGGTGTTCCTTCCGGTCCTGGAGAATTCCGCCAAGGCTCAGAGACTTCGCACCACTCTCTCCGTGTTCGAACGCTCCAAATTCTTTTTTAGTTTGCCTGGATCCCTCGCGGAGCTCATCGAAGCCGTCAGTGGGAGAAATGCTCTGCGATTGTGTGGTTGTCGTGACTGGGTTTTTCTTCGTACAGGGCAAGTATGAAGCTGCATTGCGCACATACAACAAGGGAAAATTCCTTCGACAATCTCGACAGGGGCAAATGCTACCAAACGAGTCTTTGGTCAACGGAAAACCAAGTGGTCAGGTGTCCGAACAGAAACGAATATTAGACAAGGTGTGGTCCAACGTCGAAAAAGTTATGGCGGAGATGAAATCTCTTCTCCTGTCAAAACTACAAGATCCGAGTCGAAGTGTTGAGGAACAGGAGAAAACGATCGAGTATGTTTTATTGTTCTGCACTGCCGTTCACTGATCGTCGGGAAGGATTCTGTTGGAATTGAACACGTCGGAGGACCCGATATGGACTTACTTTGATAGTCAACATGCCCATGTCGTGACGCAGATCAACGCCTCATATCGATCCGGGATCGAAGCCACCAACCGTGCGTGCATTCGCGTTGAGTAAGTCGTTACTGAAGTTTTCCAGGTGCATTGGGTCAAGTCCCTCCTGAGTTGGATGCCACTGGCGGTTTGAACGCCTCACTCAAGTCTCAACTACAACTATGCCTTGCTTCACTTGAGACGAAGCAAACCGAAACGACTATCGGTGGGATCCAGCATGATCTTTGGTCTGGAGTTGCTCATCAAATCTGTAGCCCAGAGTGGAGGTCATGAAGTTTGGGGAGCCATCTTCGATATGATCAAGAACATGTCCGAGACATTACTCTCTTCACTCCCTACTTTCTGGAAGATTGCTAGAAGCTTCATAGTGGGAAAGTTCAAAAAGGTACGTTCACCATTCGAGTATAAGATGAGTTACCAACGCCGACCGTCTCAGCCCTCTGGCTCACGGCGAAGCACGCAGCAATGTAGTCACATGGCGCTCGACATTGTTAAACTCTATGTTTCACTGCTATCCGAGTTCTTCAATCTTTCCGACGCAATTGTAATGCAAAGGAATAATAACGACTCTTCACCGAAATTGCTTCCGAGACACTCAAATTCCTTAACCACTGCCCACTTTTTGATCAAGATCCTGAACGAGATCCAAGATTGCGCTGCTGACGTGACAGGAATGGACATTGTTCCTGAGGCTGGCGCGAACCTCAGGAATCTGGTGGACAGCGTTCGCTGGAGGTTTGGGGACATCCTCATCCGCGCTTGGCTACGAGGTTGCCTTCTGCAGTCTTCTTCATATGCGCTACTGACCACGATTACTGATAGATGCGACCCTATTCCACCTCCTCGAGACGTGGACACCATCCGCGCCGGATCCTTCTGTGACACAGTTCATGGCTCTGCTTGACGTGTTTCAGAGGCATTCGACCACGTCTGCACTAAAAATTGCTGGAGGGATTGAGTTGACGTCGACGTCTACTTCATTCCGGACCATACAGCAGAACCAGATTTCGCCAGCGTTCATGGCAAAGATCACGAAAGCATTCCTGGACGTTGTTTATTCATTTTTGGATGGCTTAGTACTTCTGTGCTCCCCCGAGTGGACCATAACGACGGAACCTTCTGGCCCAGGTCCCCAGTCGCCATCGAAACCGTTTGATTTGAACGATGTAGTGAGTGCGAGAGTGCAACGCACTGAGAGGATTCGAATGTCTGACGGTTGGATAGGACACCAGACTCCTTCTCATGCTGTCCAACTTTGTATACCTCTCAGGAACCCTGATACCTAACTTATTCTCTCAGCTGGAAAGTGCATTTGGTGCATCCAAAGAGGACGACCGTAGTGTGCGTTCACTATCACTCTACCGTCAGAAGCGATGACGACTCCTTTTCCCGCAGACTCTTGTCACGGTAGTGCAAACGTTGGACAAGAAATTGTTTGAGTCGTATGTGAAGCCCAAGTCTGGTACGGTGACCAAGATACTACGGGAAGGTATACTGGACCGTGGGATGGACTGGTATGAGACTCCACAACCAACTGGTAAGCACTCCTGTTCGAACTTTGCTCACGTATGAGGGTTCCAAACCCCGAACAGAAATTCGACCATACATGTTCCGAGTATCGATGGCGCTCGTGGAGATCCATGCACAAGTCAGTCGGGTCGCAGAAGGACTGCTGGACCGTGTCCTGCTCGCGGTCGTAGAAGATACTGCGGACGAGGCGTTGCATGCTTTCCAGCAAGTCAAACGATTCGGAATGGGTGGCATGTTACGTGTATGTCACTTGGCTTGTCGTCTTCCCGAGGTTCATCGTCCGCTCTAGGCAACTCTTGAGATCGAGTTCATGCATCAAACGCTAGCCCGTTACGTGTCCCCTACGGCGACGAAGACGCTTTCCGAACTGTATAACAAGATATCCATGGCGTATGCCCGACGTCCCGGAGACGAGAACCTGCAGGGACATCTTGACCACGTGAAGAAGATCTTGGCCGAAAGCCGGCGGGCGACGAGCATCGAGTTCATGTGTTTCAGGCAGCCCAAGGAAAAGAATAGTTCCAAGACGGTGAGCAAGTCGAGATCGAAAGGGGATGGTACATCGCGTTCTGCAGGTCAGAAACGGTCGGTTGTTTGAGGGACGGATTGTACCGTACGTTTTTTTGCTTTACTTGCGCTCGTTTGATGTCATTTGTAGGATCGTTGTAATCGGTAATTTAGCAACTTTGATTCGACGTGTTAAAGTTCTTGCATAAGATGGCATTGGCATCCTTACATACAAATACTAGCAGAGCATTTGGATCCGCGCGCCACTTGGTTGGCACCGGCACTCTTGCTAAGACAACAACTGACAGTTCCGTGCTACGATGATTCCCAGACGTTAAAAGTCAAGACAACTTCAGTCAGCCTGAGGCTGGAGACCTGCCGCCCAAGTACTAATGGACTTGAGCAAAATGTTGGGTTACCGAAACTTCATCCGCCGGGGCGTGGCGAAGGGATGGTCACCGCCAAGCAACGCCAAGTGTCTGGATGTTGACTCTCATCAACCGCACCCTCGCACGTTTGGTAGAGGCGCCCGTTGATTTCGGCACGCATCAGCTTTTTCTCTTGGGTCGGCGATTCCGGTGAGCCGAACGCACGCAAGGCTTGCTCGCTAGCGCTAATATTAGGCAACACACGTCAAGAACTCCCACCACCTCGTTCCTCCTCATTTCTTCCTTTTAACGATGACCACAGTAACCGGCATTCAAGTACCGTTCCCTCGTGATGCCAGTGGGAAACGTATTGTTCAATTGGATATCTCGGAAATTCCAGAGGATGAAAAGGTACCAGCGCCCAAGTGAGTTTACACTTTTTCCATGGCGTTCGCAGAAGATGTCAACTATTTCGAAAAGATATCGCCATGCCGCACCCTCTGCACCATGGCCATGGATGGATTTTAACCAAGATGACGCTGATGTCCCACCACTTTCACCCGGAGTGTTCGATCCATGGACCAGATATCCACAGAGTCACTTTGGAAACTGGACCCCAGATCAAGTGGAAAGATGCCGCATGCTAACGATTTGCAAAGACCAATACGAGTGTAAGATACACAAAGTGGACGTGTTAGCAAACGGAATATTCGACAGGCCCGGCGAGGACACATGGACTCGTCGAATACCTTCCGACGCTCCTTCAGCAATAAAGTTTTGGGATGACTTACAGGGTCCAGTGAGCATCTCATTTTCTGCAGTGGCACGAATACGAATCTGAGGTTTTTGGTAGCTTAGTTCAGACCTTCGCGTCCGAGTGCTTTTCATCGAGGATATTACCCTGAACGTGTTGCGGATATTGGGCGCAAGGTGTGTGCGCATGTCGTGGGCCCATGTTATCCTCATGGCACGCCAGATACAACATCGAACCTTTCTTCTTCGCTTCCTCCGCAAACTGGATCCCATCACGATATCAAGAGGACCCTCACCCAAAGGATGGAGATCGTGTGTGATTTATCCGACGTCGTGTCTGTTCTGTTCACACTATCTAGACATCACCGTCGTTCTCCCGTTTATACGCACAGTCAACAATGAGCGGGAAAGGATCAGTCCTACACCGTCAAGCGAGATACGGCACTCGGAAGACAAGGGACCAGCACCTATCACAGGCACGTGCTGTACTCTACTCCAAGGGTGATGATGACTAACCCGTATTCGCGTATTAGATACGAAGCAGACTATCGATACGCAGGCCCCCCTTGTGCTCTCTGGCAAGTATCCGAGTTGCAATGTATCCCCCGCGCGCCAGCTGACGGCTGCACAGAACAAAAGATCTTACTACAAGATTTACTTGCCATACACATGGTTCGCAGTACCAACGACAATGTGATCATATCATACCACCACCAATCGAAACTTCAAAAAACGACAGCTAATCGTCTCCGATCACTTGTGCAAAGAACTGGCGATAGCGTCTACTGGCAAAAACTATATGACAAGTCAAAGGATCCGACGATGGTATTTCTTGCTATTCTTTGGTACGCGTTGTATGCGTGGGACGAAGCGCTCGAGGTACTTTATGCGCATTTGAGCGAGCGACTCGTAAGGCAGTACTTCCCGAACGTATATTTGTACTCAGATGGTTCTTGTAGGAATCTGCGGACGTTACGACGCACACCAAGTATACGCGAGAGCTGCACAAGTTGTTGGCTCACCTTTTGTACTATGAACAACTTCTCCGCGACTTTCGTAAATCGGTCGAATTCGTACGAGACACGCCCAACCCGGCCATGGACCATGAATCGATATCCGAACCCGAGCGAGAGATTTCCAAGGAGCTTTTGAAACAAGAGTCGAACAATTTGCTGTCCGAGATCGAGCGATTAGACAAACAGAGGCAGATACAATTGTTTCGGTTAAAAAATGCGACAAATCTGGTTCGTCTCTTGCGACACACTCCAACCATGGCCTCTAGTGAACTGTGACTAGGCATTCTCGATCATCAACATCGAGGACAGCAAAAGCATGCAACAGTTGACCTTGGCAACCATGCGGGACTCTGCTGCAGTGAAACAGGTGAGCACGCGAGTTTTCAGACTGTCTATCGTGTGCCGACGTCGACTCGTCTTCGCCAGATCTCATACCTGACTATGATTTTCCTCCCTGCCAGCTATCTTTCCGTGAGTCGCTCATGTCACTTTCCCACGGTCTGGGACTCACGGGTCACTAGAGCGTGTTTGGAATGAACGTCGCAGAAATCAACTCGGGCACCCTCGAGACCTTGGCCGCGTATATTGAGAGCACCGTTATTCTGACGTTGATCACTGCATGGGTTATGATTGCCCTGCAGGAGCACAGTTCTTTCCACCAAGGCGGACGCAACGGACGTGACATCTTGCGGCGTGCCTTGTGGCCTGCGTTCTATGGCTTCGGTCTGATAGCAAGGACGATAACGTTGGTCAAGGAATCCCTACTGTAACCCAGGAACATTTGCACGTGCCATATGAGTCCTTTGATCTACCAAAGTATATCTATCGCTGCTGACATCTTTTTTGGATTCCTGGATATGCGGATGCCTCATTACTACTATTTTCGTGTTCAGTACAGTTGCTGTCTTGCTGTTTAGTCATGGTAGAATCGATTTCGGGTATAGGTACTGCCGCTGTTCGATAGGTTCTCGATTCATCACTTATCTGGACTCGATGGTTGGTTCGAGATGCTTCCGAACGACATGTTCGAGCCAAGATGGCGGCAATAGTTCGATGCTCGAGTAAAAACGCCGGCCAAGCAACCAAGTCGGAATCTCGGTCAACTTTTAAACCACAAGACCTTGTGCAATTCCCGGCTCGAAATGGTGACACGGATTAGCCGAATGCGCAGTGGTGGAGTTCGGACAAGATAAAACGAGCAGATCGAGGCTACGTGGTTGCCGCAGCATCAACCGCGGGTTGATCCGACCAACGTCCGTTCATCAACAAGTGGACCACCCGATGCGTCAAATACCCATGCTAAACCCGAGTACCGTAGCGGTTACTTCTTGGCCCCCCACGTCGAATTCCCGGCTCGTCTCCAATGTCTGAATCCGCCCTCGAAAAATCGGGTCCCCCTACACCAGTGCTGGAGAAGGGTGCTGGCGACGAACACCACAAGAGCAAGCGCGAATACGGACTGCTGCGGTTCTTGTATCGTATTTCGGCTCGCCTGGACCAGTTTGGCGTCGAAACGCATGGGTGCGCTGTGTCTATACTCGTTCGATCCACTGGACTCGATTCTTTTTTCGCAGCATTGCGCCCATCCCGGTGGCAGAACGGGTCGACACGCGATGGTACCAAATGTTTTTCGTGTGGTTTTCGGCCAACATGAACGTCATCGCGTACGTCCGAGTCGCCCGAGCATTTGAAAAGGAATGCTTAGCGTATACTTTGCAGCTTTGGGACGGGGACGGTAGGACCCGCGTTCTTTTCG
>JBBPTZ010001171.1:0-11186 GCA_038094315.1 Phylloporus cf. tubipes
AACGTGTCATTGAGGTGCCGCCACACTCGATCGACTGTACAAAACAGCACCCCCGATCAATCACTTTCTTTTCGCTGCATTTCATCACTACATTGACTACGCTGGATCTCTAGTCCTAGGGAACTGGAACGAATCGGAACAGATGGCCGGGAGGAGGGGGACCGCCGACGTGTATGAGTGATCCGATCTTTATCTGCAGCGTAACTCAGAAAACGGTCGCATCAGCAAGCCGAGGGGAACCAATTACCACGCGCCCAACTTCCCCATCATGGACCGTCCATCCCTTGATGTTGTCGTCGGCCAGCGCGATGCTATGGCATGCGACCGGCTTAGCAACAAACATGGCGTAGTATAGGACACGGGCACGGCTTACGTGTACGCGTCCTCAGCTTCGAAATAGGTGGCGAGCCATTTCACGTTTTCACTGGCGTGGAAGGTGGCCACAACGTTGTCCTTGTATACCCCGGTGTAGTTGTATCCCATGATGCTAAGCCAAAACTCGTTCTCGCCGTCTACGTTGACAGTCCACTACAACCAATAAGGTGAGCTTTGCACTCCGAATGAGGACGCAAGTGCCCTACAGTCGTGATCGGCTTGTCGAGATAGATAGGCTGCCGTTCGAAGGGTGAGGGGTTGACACCTGTAGGGGGGTATCCCCCGAGAAGAGAGACAATCTTGAGGGGACCGGGACCGCCGCGAAAGGGGTTGGCAGACATCGTGTGCTTTTCTGTGATCAGAGGATATTGGGACGAGGTATACTGTGCGAGTCGCCCGCTTTATAGCCGTCGAACTTGAAGATCTCGACAATTCGGTACGGCGCAAATAAGTGATGGAACCTGCCTGAGAAATATAATCATTGATATGCACTGTCCAAAAATGACCGCTAGGGCTGGCAGGTGGAATGTTTCGGGGTACAATTGCTTCGTGCTTCCGTCCGTAATGGGGTCATCTGATTGCACATATCCAAGATTGGGCATAGCACGTAACTCGCACATCAGGCCTCATGCCATGGATAGGTGACGATATTATCCTGGGGGGCAGTGCGTATTCGGATGATTGACTCGGAGTCCGAGTTCAGTGCCGTCGGTGTGTCCTCCTTCAAGTCAAGGACCAAAAAGACCGTGTGCGGCCGCGTTTCAAAGAGCACCATTCTCTGTATCCTGCAGATTGGGCCAGAGCGGTGTCAATTAAGAATTTTTTTTAATATCCTTGTTCGGTTGCACTTCGGATCGATTGTTATCAGAGCGCCACTGGTGCACCCGAATAGCTTATCATGAATGCCACGGAGGCCGAGAGCACTCTGGGGCATGCGTACCTATGGCGTGATGACAGGTGGAACGGCGCCCATATTGCGACTGCTGAAATCGGGTGACAACCCCAGATCAGCATGCTTGATTCCATGACCTACACATGACACAGCTCCCACTATGGAACTAGGAAGTTTCATACCTGGCATCATAGACCTGCCCTGGGACCCGAGAACTTGACCACGAGGACAGGGATTTCATTGTCCGACAAGTTGGTTGTGCAAAAGACCACGTATGCCACAAGGATACGACACTGGCATGTAACCTACGGCGTTGGTCCAACAAGTCTTGAACAACCAGGTACTGTGGAATGGTCGAGGACTTTCACTTCCCGATAGTCGCATTGAGACAACGGTTCTCCCGGAATCAAATTCATAATACAACCTAGTTCAGCATGTTCCACTCACTGACTACCTGCAGATGGCTGGGGGCCCGAGCATGGAAAATACCAGTGGCCAATTGAAGTTACGGACATAGCGTCAGCGATTTGTGGTTCCATCATAATCGTAGTCGAACTCCGTTTATGGTAATTACATTTGCTGGTGTTTAGTACTCGTTCTTCGAGGTGTGATACGACGCCGTCGTCAGTGCGCACGAGGTCGTGAGGTGCACTGTATACGGAGGCTAGGTGGCGAGACCATCTTGTATTACTCGCCAGTCTCCCGGATGTACAGGGTGGTGAAGCTTTGAAGCTTGTGAAGCCAGTTCCACTCCTGACCTCGGCTCTTGTTTACAGCGATCACTCCAAGTTTTCAATTCGTATGTATGTGATCATAAACCTCCTTTCACTGGCAGTACTGTACATGACATTCAAGATGACTTCAAGTGTCGAATCCCTCATTCTGGTACAAAGCGGAACAATTGGTTGTTGAAGTAAATGGTGGGTACCGTACACAGGAGCTCCCTGATGCTGACCTGCATATACAAATGAGAAAAATTGGCATGTCGAGAGGAGGAGCACTACCTCAGAGTTGGCCAAGTTCTCGAAATCAACTGTCCAACCCTTGCTCTCATCGTCAACTGGGGAGATACTGAACAAGGAAAGGAATCAGAGGATCACAACATGCCGAGAAATGAGTACGCTCACGTGAATGCCCTTTGATGTTCCCTATAGGTGGCTTTCCATATCATATTCTGGTCAGGATTGATCGATGCAGCGACCTTCCCGTCGATCACCGGGGTGTAGTTATATCCGCCTATACTGAACTTGAAGTTTTCTCTGTCCCTCACAATTTCCCACTGCAACAGATAGGGTGAGCCGCGCACCCCTAGTGGAAACGAGAAATTACCATACAACTTGGATAGGCTGTCCGAGGCGGACAAGCTGCGTTCCTACCCTTGAGTAGTCGACACCGACAGGGAGATCGCCCTCAGTCGTAGAGACAATCTTGAAAGGACCAGAGAGATCTGCAGACATTGAGATTATAGGTGGTTGGGTGGGGTGCATTGTGTGTCGTCCATTTTATACGGCATGGAAAATGACCCTTGCCCATTTTTGCAGTACCCCTCCTTTGGTATAGACCATCTCGAAACTGGCTGGGATTCAAAACTGTATCATGGCAGACCGTTCGTGCGTGAGGCGTAACGAAATATGAAAGTTCGCATCAAAGCCACCGACGCACTAGTAACTGACAAATACCTGTGCCTCAGGATCCCATGACTCGTCACGGCTGATGGTACAAGATCTGTATCATTGACCTTAGTACTTGCAACCCGTCTTGTTTCTCTTTGGATGGACGATTGCAAATAATCCGTCAGATGTGATCGTCAGGCAGGAACTTTGTGAACAAGTGTTTCTGTACCCTCGGTTTCGGTACACCGCGACCGGCCCGCCGGCCTAGCTCCTTCCCGGACTAAACGCGTCGTTCAGACGACTAGCCTGCTTCTAGTCGCCTGAATTGTAAGCTCATCCGGATAGTTTAGTTGCGCCTTTAACACGGCACATCTATAACGGCAGTACAGCGTTCGGTTCGGTCTCGGTCCCATCAGCCTGGGTACGTGCGTACATACTCGGAGCAGGGATCACTCGAATGCAGATGGGAATCTTTCTAGAATACCTTATGACCATCTGATCAACTTTGTAGTGTGTGACGGGGTTTCGGACGTGCCGTTGTGCAAAGATCGATCGCATGCTCAATTGTCACTAGCGTGATCAATTCGCTTAAATTGCGCACCTCCATTTGCACGGTGAGAAGTGCGAAGCATACTTCGTTTCCTTACGACCTCGCCCCAATTGTGTACTGGCTCCAACATGCGTGACATCTCAGAACAGTGGTTCGTAAACGTAAAACTGCCTGATGGGGTGAACCTTCCATGCTAGAATCGAGAGACGATCTGAAGCGACCGAAAGTCGTGTACATACCCACATGATTATCTCGGCTCGATCCCACCCCCACTACCCGGTGAGCGAGTACCCCACATCGCCCCGGACGCTGCTCTGCATCTCGATCAGGGCATCGAGCATCCGCTGACCAGGCTCATCGAGCGTCTCGCGGAACCTTGGTTCCTTCATCCACTCCAACCCATGCTGGAGCACGTTCCGCGCGCGCGTCGACCCGCCACGGGTGTCCCCCATCGACGCGTGGAGCGTCGCTCTACGCTGCTTTGCGTCGTACGTCGCACAGTGCAGAATGTTGGAGTTGTAGAACACTGTTTCGCCGGCTGGGCAAAAGCGTCAGTCGGCACACAGTGACGGGGGAAAGAGACTTGCGTTGGAGTACGAGTCGCATCGCGCCGGGCATGACAAGCGGGTCTCGTGGCGGCTCCAAGGTCATCGAGTGCGCACGTTGGTCGTCCGTCCGTGGAACCTTGTGTGATTTCGGGACGAGGTAGAGACAACAGTCTTCGTACAGCGCGCTGTGCAGAGAGATGAGACAGGCACTTTCACTTTGATCGTGGTGAACGCACGTGTTCCATTGCACCTGAATCAGGGAATTAGAGCCATGGTGGACGGTCTCGGATATGGACATACCCCATGCGACCACGCAGCCAGCGCTTCGCGTTCTTCCTCCGCAGTCGCGTTCTCGCGGACGTCGTCACGATGCCACCGCAGCGCAAAATCGTGGTCCAACGGGTTTATCAGTAAATTGAACAGCTCTGCATCGACACCGCCCAGTCAAGCACGTCGTTGAGGTATGCCAAAACACACACGCACCCATCTGCAGCGCCCCCATTCCGCAGCCCAGCAACGTCGCCGCGACCGCCCGGATGCCCTCGGACGTGTACCACCGCGCAAACACCGGCTCCTCCAGCGCGGGGTGCATCACATGCTGAACTCCCCACGAGTCGGGGTTCGTGTCGTCGAAAGGGGGAAACTGCTTCCCGACTGTGCGACGGTGTGGCCAAGCGCCCGCGCGAGTTTTCGCGATAACGCGATCGCATGCGGCGCGGAGGGTCGGCAGCAGGTCGGGAGGGACGAGATCTGGGATGAGGACGTAGCCCTGGTCGTCGTATGTCGCATTGAGTGGCGATGCGGAGATGCTCATCGCACGGTCTACAGGCTGATCTAACTGACGACTTCCTGCGCATGGACGGCTCATCGGGCCGCTGCCCCCTCGACGCCCTGTTATACTAGGAAACGTCAAACGAGTCGAGAAATAATCTGAACCATCTACCACACGCGTCACCCCGACCCCTTGGACAACCGCGCCAACACCTGCTTTGCCACCCGCTGCCGCCCCTCCTCCACCGACCCGTACGTTGTTGGTAGGTCAAATCGCTCATTACCAATCACGATCCATACTTGGAATCGACTATGGCTTTGCCTCTCATAAAACGATGGCGTGCCGGAGTGGTGCTGTGTACAATAATCTGGCCAGAACGTGTCGGCAGGGGGCAGTGTACGGTTGGCGAACGGTCACCCACCTATCAACTTCTTGACATGGGACGCACTGGCAGAGGACCTGGTACCTGGCGTGGGTGCGTTCGCAGGGAATGTCTCCTTGCCCTTTCCCTTGTCTTTATTCCTCAATGCGGCGTTCTCCGTATCGTCACTTTCGGTCGCCCTCTTGTTATCGTCCGAACCAATTTCTGTGAGTTGTGAGTTGAAAAACTTTGCCGAGGCGACGCGCTTACCTCGCTCGCTGGCGGGCACTTCGCCATCCTCGTTCCGACTCGAGCCTACAGAAAATTCCGACTCTCCAGAAGAAACCACTTCCCCCGGTTCCAGTTCCACATCCCGAGTTGGCCGACGCATCGAGCGCAAGGAAGTTCCCGGCATCGCACGAGACGGCCCGCACTCTGAAGGCGTGGCATCGACAGCGATCGGTGGATGCAGTCCGCCACCACAAGTGCCGTACGAAGGACCACCACTACCACGGGCGAATCTTGGATCCAGCACTGCGGGATACAACGATGTATACATTTGTGGATTATACGGTGGCCCGTGGCCATGCACGGCAAGACGAGTCGCACCAAATCCACCCCCATTCCCAATGCCTGGCTGAGATGGGCCGCACAAGCCATCCTCGGGGACACTCTGTGACAGACCCATGTCTTTGGGCTCAAGAATGCCATGGATCTGGTTGCTGCTCGGGTTGACAGACAGATACTGTCCCACTGGGGCGAGGCGACTGCAGTCCTCAGAAGACGGGGCCACTGCACGTCGTTTACCTTTCTTCTTCTTCTTCTTGGCGGGTCGACCCTGTTCTGCATCTTCCGCAAACCCAGGTTGCTTTCGCTTTCGAGATGCCTCCGGGTCATAAGTTTGCAGGGTGTAAGGACTTACGTAACCATTTGGAGGGGTTCCACCTCGAAAACGAACGAATTCGACAACACCTTGTTCGGCGGCTTGGCAGATGACGGCCACTCTGGCGTCTCCTTTGCTGCGGTAATCGATCGGGACGGTGTACTGTTGCACTTGCTCTGGCGTCGGCAACGTCGACAGTCTGACGACCAAGCTGGCACCGAATGCTATATATGGATGGTAAGAAAACATTTCCAGGTAGGCAAGTAAAGGATACCAACCGTCTCTCTCCTTGTTGTACTCGAGATTTGGTCTGAGGTCGGTGTCGATCTTGCAAAGGGCCGAGGTCAAGGCAGGATACACCAAGCTACTCGAAAACGAGCGCATTTCAGGTGTTATTTTGTTGTCGATGGTAGTAGCAATGGACCGGATATAGTCACCGATACCCTCGGAGATGGCTTGCAAGCAAACGGCGGCCTTGGCGTCGGATCGCTTGGGGAACCTGGCATCGACGAGGAACGCTCTGTACTCTTGGGGGCGATCGAGTTTGAGGAGACAACCATGCACTGTGAGAGAACTGAGTGACAAGGCAGGAACCTCGGCGGAGACACTGACAGCCGGGTGGGCCATCGGAGGTGAAGAAGAAGGAGAGGGCGAGCTTCCCGCCTCTCGCGATCTGCATGGTACTGTTTAACCAGGCCAGGGCATTGATCTCGGAAGCATCGTTGAAGTCCAGAGCCTCTGGGAAAGGTTTTGGAAGAGAATCGTAAAACGCCTGTAGCGTCCAAGGGGTCGTAAGAGAGATTAAAGGGGATTGTGAAGTGGAGGGGGAGGGGGACAAGGGACGCGTTTGACCGTTTCCAAACATGATGAAACCCAGGACGCCCTCGCGAACAGCAGCTCTGGCACAGGCGCGTTGCGCATCCATAAGAGAATCGAACACAGGATCAGAAAGATAGATGCGAGTGATGTGGGGCGAAAGCTGGATGCGAAGGGCGCAACCCTGTTCTACGTTGCGTCAATGCGTCGTCCGACACGGAGGGAGAGAGAGACGGACTGTGGGGCAGCTTGGGATCGAAGAATGGGACCCAGTAAGGGGTTACGCGTGCAGCACGCCATTCGAGACAGCACTTTTCAATGTCGTCGACAGAGGCCTCTGGCGACATGGCGTTATTTGAGATCTCTTGCTCGTGGATGGGAGGGATGAGAAAGTCGAGTGCGCCCATGTCGATGGCGATTTTTGCGGCCTCTGATTTTGCGTCGCTCTCCTTTGCAAAGACGGGCTGTGTAGCGTAGGAGCGCTGTAACCCGTCCGGTTTTGTGATGGTGAGGATGCACTGCTTGTCTATGCGGATGTCAGGGGTCAATGAAAACGGGTGGCTTGGGGGAGGGGCTTACTCGACTGCATGTGTTCGACAAACTCGAATTTCAAGGGTTCCGTGGATCGAAAGGCGCGATGGCACGCGTTGTGGATGCGGTCGACAGCGTGATGGTGGTGGTTGTGGAGAAAGTCGTCGAGCGAGATGGCGCCGATGTCGACCAGATTTTTGGCGACGCGGTCCATCGACTACTCATAAACCCTAACCCTAGCGTGGATGACTGATTCGGAGTTTGGAAATATGAATCTCCGACTGGCGTGCCGGTGTCAGCCGCACCGCAGAGCCTTGTTGTGACAGACGTTTGGCGTTCCTTTCCGACGACCATCATAATGAACCCCCTCGCCATACCAGACTACAATCCCATCGGCAGAGATGCCCGCACGCCCAACAGGACGCCCAGTCCAACCCCGTCCGAGGTCGAGTCCATCAAACAAAAGTCGATGCTCAACTACCGTGCCATATTTCGCAAGGACAAGCTGCTGACCAAAAAGTACCTCTGTCCGTCTCCCCATTCGCACCTCTCGTCTTTTCCCTCACCCCTCTTCAGTGTATTATCTTGTCGCCATAGTCGCCATCGCCATCGGCTCTCTCTTTGTCTTTTATCACGACAAAATCGTGCACGCCGTCCAACCTGCTGCAGACTGGATGCACAAGTACGCTCAAATACCCCTTCTCTCTCTCTTTTCATCCTCTCATCCCTTGATAGACTCCCCTTTGGTTGGACGATACCGATCCTCATATTCTTCATCATATCTTTCCCCCCAGTCGGTATCCTCTCACCTTGTCTCCATCCTGCTCAACACCACTCGTAGCTCTTTGGTCACGAAATTCTAGCCATCGTCTGTGGCTTGGTTTGGGGCATTTGGGTCGGATTTGCGATTACTGCCGCGGGCACTCTACTTGGCGAGATAGGCAATTTCTAGTATGTACTCTCTTGCGCCCTCCTCCCTCTCTCATCCCTCCACAGCGCGTTCAGATACGTCTTCCAGGCTCGTGCAGAAAAGGAGGAAAGAAAGAGCATCCAATATGCCTGTCTCGCAAAGATTGTACGAGATGGTGGCTTTAAAATCGCCTTGATCGCCCGCTACAGCGCTGTCCCTGCACACTGTAAGTCCTCGTCCGTTGCTTGAAATCCCTAACATGGATCCCTTGCAAGTCACAACCGCCATCTTTGCTGTGTGTGGAATGAACATATTCGTATTCATCATTGCCGCGATTTTGTCCATGCCAAAACAATTCATCACTGTATACATCGGCACCATGTTGGAGAATAGCTCAAATGGTACGCCGCCTGTCCACTTGTAAGCCTCGTACTCATCTCAGTGCAGGTACTGCCACCTCCCAGAACAAACTCCTCAGTTACGTCGTTGGCGGCGTAACCCTTGTTGTGACAGTAGCCGCCATGTGGTACATTCAGAGAGAAGTCAACAGAGTCAAACCCGAAGTCATTTACGCTCGCCGAAAAGCTCGGTCTGTTTCAGTATTTCCCCTGTGGAGCGTCCTCTAATTTCCTCCTACAGTCAAGTCAAGTTGAACGGAGATGTTCTGTACCAAAACAGTGGTGTCACCGGATCATCCGATGATACTGTATTCAATCCCAACTCGTCGGATGCTAACCTTTCCACCCCCTTCTCAAACCCGGGTTCTCCATATGACTCACCCTACCAGCAATGGGACAAGGGCGGTCATGCACTGGGTTATACATCAGATTCTCGCGTCTTTGCTCCACAACCTCGCCGAGCCCACGCCTCGCTTGATGCGGCACTCATCGTGCCTTCTCGTTCCGGGAGCGTTGGAGGCGCTGGCCAACCACGCCAGGAAACCAAAGACAATGCGGGATGGGAACTCCAGACGAATGCCGCCGATGGACAGGCATATCCTTTGCAAGCCATTTCCGAACCTCGCGCGCCCGATGGACCGCTGCAGAACCCATTTGAGAATGCAAGCACAGAAACCGTCATTCCTCCAAGTGGACCACTACCAGCACACCCACCCGTTGGGGAGTACGCTTTCAGCTCACCCCAACACAGTTTCGAGGGCGGGTCAACCAATCAGCCAACGAGGACACTCTCACCTCCACCTTATCGAGCATAAGGCGATATTTTTTCATGCCTTTCCGACCTGATTTTCACGGACTTTATGAAGCCATATTTACTATTCCGTCCCTACCTTTTTCAGCACACTCCTTTCTGCGGTGCGTGTGTTGATGGCCAGCCTATAAGTTATTGTCGAGACCACCGTCGGATCGCATGCCTGCCTTGTACTACTCTACTGGCTGCACCACCTAAATATCCATATTTCAAGCGAGGCATTGCACTGTAGACGTGTTTTATGAGACGTGCATCCGGAGCAAGCACGGAACTTTGACTGGAATCGTAGGTTGTGGGCATGATATCATTCATGACCGTCTTTTCGCTTATAACGGCCGCACTCCACCCAGCAGATTGGGGGGCTATGTTATCGGCCCTCCTTGACACGAGGTACAAGTTGTCATACTTAAATGTACCCCCACCGCCTCATGCCGTTTCCATCCTATCCCCCGCATCACCCATTGGCACCCACAACTAACTGTCCTCGAGTTACTTTTGCGACCCTTCTCTGCTAGACTGACCACCAACGGCCTCGACAGTGTGCTGCCCGCCGTGGACACCAATACTGGTCAGTGTTGGTCTTGCTGTAGGTCGTGGCATCTGACAATGTGTACCGTCAGACTCTTTGTGAAATCCATGGCCGAGGTTGAACCTTACATTCCTCACTTCTTTTGGCGCTTCTGGCTCTCGGACGCGTACGTTCCTTGGTTCTCGTCCCGTGTTTGCTAGGAACTATTTACTTTTTTTTTCCCAGAGACCCGCACAAACACACGCTGGACGACCATCGCATACACATCTATGACGTGTTTAACAACATCCTCTCCGAGACACGGCGCATCCCCGAACAAACGCGCGCCGTCTTCCACGATTTCATGTCCGATACGCTGGACGAAGGCTGCCACGCCGCCCTCCGGACCGCCGAGCAAGCCTTTACGCGCCTCGAGAACGACGTAGAGCGTATCATCGCCGCACTCGTTCTCCAGATCCGCGCCACACGTGCACGCGCCGATCCAAGTCCCGATCCGGATGTGGTGGACGTGGAGGCGGATCCGGGGTGTGGCACGACGCGACGGTTCGAGGTGTACATGTCAAAACGCGAGCGAGAGGCGCTGTTGCGGTATTTCGTGTTCCTCAGGTATCGCAATAGCGACGCGTACAAGGAGGCGGTCGACCGGTTGACCGACCGCGTTGAAGTTGGGGAGACGGTCTTCCACGCCCGTCCTGCATGGCGCCGGGTTCGGCGGCGAGCGGTATTGGGGAGTTTTCATGCATTTCTTCATCGGGACGGCCGCCCGACGCAGACGCGAAATCCCCGGTTCGAAGGGTTCGATTGTTGGCGGTTTTTAGGTGCAGAGATTTGTTTCGGGGTGGCGTCGGAGGAACAACAGTTTGTGCTCCCCGATACCTGTTTTGCCTCGCTGGACGAGGACTTTGGGAGCGATCCGTGAGTGTGACTTCGTCGTTTCCTCTGGGTATCTCTGTTGATCATCTCTCCTAGGACGTCGGCACATTTGCTATTCCCGGTGATGCCAACGCTGGCGTTGTACGTCCTCGGCGTTCAGTATCAGGATCAAGATGGGGAGGGTCTTCCTGTGAAAAACGCCCGAACTGACTCCACTTGCTGTGCCGGTGGACCCGGACACGACGGCGTCGTCTGGGTCGACGTTGGCATCGAGTCCCGTTCGGACGTTCACCTTCGTAATGCCTCCCTCCTCCAACGTAATCC
>JBBPTZ010001172.1:0-11184 GCA_038094315.1 Phylloporus cf. tubipes
CACAGGTCTATCGGGAGAGAACGGGAAGCGAAACTAATACAAACGGAGTAAGTGAGAACAAGGATATACAAAAGGGTAACGGAAATGGTCCGAGGGTCAGGTGACCAGAGGATAGGGGAAATCACACCGGAGTTGGTGTGGAGTTGAGGAGCGGAGACCGGAGTTGGACTTGTAGAAAGCGGCATATGACAGAGACTAACAATCTGTGCTTCACAGAACTAGCTGCAGTTGAGCTTGTGCTGCATACTGCTGAGAGTAAGTCTTTTTCATACATTTCAAGTCCTCGATAATACTGTCTTTCACAGATGAAATTTTCTATATGGCTTTGTAACAATGGTGAAAGGAGATTTTGTTCTTAGAATCTCATTGGCCCAACCTCTTAGTTTCTTGACACTGTTTTAACACTCAAACTACCAAGGCTAACATGCTCATACTGCAGCTGTTGGATAGCAACCATGAGATTTCTCTAATCTGGCTTAATCCAACTATGGTCAAAATATCTAATATAGCATTGAAAGATGTGGACATCAACTTTGATGCATTTCCACATCTTGATGCAATATACAAATCCAAGGATGCTGTGCTGCTAGATTATCTGGCAGATATCCATACCATTCATGTAAATAATGCACCAGAACAGGTTACCATCCTAGTGCAAATTAGGTGGGGCATAACTAAGGTATTTCCTTCTTTTATGCTAAACTATACTTCCAATGTATTTTATGGCGCTCAGAATATAATAAGTAATTCAACCTCTCTCCTTGAAGTCCTCACATCCATGCAAACTATATCAACTGAATGGGCTACAAGGATTTGCCCTCTACAAAACAGCTTTCCACCACTCAATTTCAAATTGCATGAGCTTGCAATACTATTCAATCTCATTGCATACTTCAATGATGTGTATATCAATGGATGCATTCTATTGCTCTTTAGTGTGATCCAACCTACAGATATGATGCACTTTGTAGTGCTCACCATTCATAAACTATCCCATACTATATCTGGGGTGGTATTTCCAACCATAACCTCTGGAGAGTGTTTTTGAAGACAAAGTACTAGATTAAAGACATGTGGATTGTTCCCATCCATTAGCCTGTCTTTGTGAATATACCTGCCAAGTCCTCCAATGCCTTTGTGAACATGGTCTCTTCCTGAAACTCTCCAAATGTTCCTTCAATATCCCATGAATGGAATATCTTGGCCTAGTCATCAGACAGGGAAAGATCAAGATGGACCTTATTAAGTTATGGGCTATTCAGAATTGGAAACCCCCCTCCACTATCAAAGGAATCTGTTTGTTCATGGGCTTTGCAAATTTCTATAGAAAGTTCATTCCAGATTTCTCCAATATCATTTCTTTTCTAAACCTTCTCATATAAAAGAACAAACCTTGGGCTTGGATTGGCTTTTAACAATGCACTTTTGATTATTTAAAAATCATATTCTCCTCTGTCCTGGTACTTCTCATTCCAAATGTCACTAAACCATTTTCCATCATGTCTAACATTTCTCTTCTTGCTGCTAGAGCAGTTCTCATGCAATCTGATGTCAACAGTGACCCCCCATCCTTGTGCCTATTTCTCTTGAACCTTTGGTTCCACTGAATGGAACTATAATATCTATGACCAGGAGCTCCTTGCCATGATTCTTGCTCTTGAAAAATAGTAACAGTATCTATAGAGCACCACTTACCCAGTCACTATTGTTACCAACCATAAAAACCTCTTTTATGTCAAGAACCCTTGCAAACTCTCTCATTGACAGGCCTGTTGATCCCTCTTTTTACAGGACTTTGATATTGTCTGGCATGTTATGCCAGGTACCAAGATGGACCACATCAATATTTTGTCTTATAAGAACCTGGTCAACACTTCCACCGACAATACTGATGTCTTCATTGTCCCTGATCCCATTGTTATCAATACATTTGATCTTACCTTTGCCTGTCACATTCAGTTATCTTCTACTTCCAACCTTCTTGTCCTTCACACCATTCATAGTGTTCAAGATGGTTCCCCATTATTCCCTTGTTCCATTTTGGAGGATTGGTCTTTTGACAATGGCCATTTGTACTATAAGGGTCACATGTATATTCCCTCTGCCAACTGCTCCACCCTTCTCCATGCTATTCATGAATCCCTCTTTTTCAGATATGCTAGACACTTCTGCACCAAATCTCTCATTGAACATGACTATTGGTGGCCTGGCTTGGCCACTTTCATTAACTCCTTCATCACTGGTTGTGCCATATGTCAATCATCAAAGGTTAACACCCATCCTACAGTTTCTCCACTATCACCCATCATCTCTACCTTTGTCCTACCATTTAAACAACTTTCTATGGATTTAATCACTGATCTTCCTCCTGCAATGGAACATGATTCCTTGTTAGTCATGGTCAACCATGGCCTTATGAAGGGGGTAATTCTATGCCCTTGTTCCAAAACCATCAACACCCAAGAGATAGCTTCACTTTTTTTCCAGCATGTATTCAAGAGATTTGGCCTTTACAACTCCATTATCTTAGATTGTAGCCCACATTTTGCTTTTGCCTTTGCCAAAAAACTTGCCTGCCTTCTTCATTATGATGTCTGCCTCTCCACCACCTATCACCCTCAATCAAACAGACAGACTGAACATATCAATCAGGAAATTAAAACTTATCTATGAATTTTCTGCAGCAATAACCCCATGTCCTGGCCAGATCTTCTTACCACAGCCAAATTCCACCATAACTCTGTGCCCCACAGCTCAACAAAGATCTTTCCTTTCTTTCTCCTTCTTAGCTACAAACCATGATCATACCCCCCACTTGAAAAGACCTTCCTTCCTGCACTAGAAAAACACTTGTCCCTTCTAGACAAAGCTTGTGATAAATCCCTCACCATTTATGACTCTGCCTGTTGGATAATAATGAAATGATCCATTTAATGGTTCACCTCCTGGAAGATTGGAGAAAAAGTCTGATTAGAAGCTTCCAACCTCCACATTTCATATCCTTTTAGAAAACTCTCATTCAAATGTTTGGGCCCTTTTGAGATCTCCAAGATACTATCACTGCTGGTATACTACCTCCACCTCTCTCCTATTTGGAAAATATATGATGTCTTCCAAGTATTCCTATTATCATCCTATTATGAAACCCCCACCTTCAGCTCCAATTTCACCTGACCACCACCAGATCTTATTGGATCAGAAAAAGAGTATGAAATGGAAAAAATTATGTCTCATCAGGATGCACCAGGATGCTGCACATATCTGACTGCATGGAAAGGCTATCCATCATCTGAAAACACTTGGGAATCTGAGTCTAACCTTCATCATAATATGTTCTCCTCCTCCTCTTTATCTAGCAATTTCTCCAGTCTGTCCTTGTCCATTCATTTTCACTCTGTGTATCTAATATACTTGCCAATCCACTTTGCATACCTTTTATATGTCATGGTCATCATGGATGAGTCTCTTCTCCACATTATAGAATGACTTTCCCTTTTTAAACAAGATGAAGTCTTACAAGAGCTTGTCCACCTCTTCCTAGACATCTCCACTACACAGATATGCAAGCTGCACCCAATGATCTTCCTTTCCAGTTTGGGGCCCCCATGTACTTTTTGATCAACAGGGCACCCACTCATGTCCTTACTCTTTTATACTTACATGGTTTTGCTACCTTCATAGAACAAATTCCTGCCTGCTTCATTTATCTCACTTTCTGCTGCATTTTTCTTTTTATGTCTAGGGCTAAATATGATCACTACATCCAAACCACTCTATTCCCCTTGCCAAGACATCTTCTAGTCATCATCTCCACAATCTCTACTTTTTTCTCACCATATGCTGTGCCTATTTGTTAAGACCAGGTCTTTCAAAGGTGAGGGTCCAGAGTTGGGTCAGAGTGGAAGTATTGGGTAGGTACAGAGTTGGTCAGAAGGGGCAAGGACTCTTGATGCAGGACTTATATGTCATGTCCTTGTACTTGCAGTCCTCAAGGGTTAAAGAGTCAGAGGATCAGAGGAGAGTCTGAGAACTCAGGTGTGAGAAAGAAGAGAGGATTCAGAGGAGTCTAAGTTAATATTTGAACTGGAGTGCTACACTGTAATTACAGGAGTTTATATATGATGGAGTAGCATCAGATTCGTAAGATGGAACAGAGTGTAGCCAGAGGAATGTACATTAGTAAAACAGAACAAGGGAGCTAAATAAGATAGATGGAAGAATACCAGATTACCAGAGCTGTGCTATACATAGATCTATTAGAGGGAAACAGAAGCAGAGCTAATACCAGATGGACAATCCAGAACCTAGAAAAGGGGGTCTAGATGGTTTGGAAAGTGGATGAGAGCAGTAGGATGGATGGATAGAACTGGATGGAACTGGATGGAATATTCATTGGAAGCCTGACACATGAAAGGAGTAACTTAAATCATAAAATAGGGGTTTTCAACCATAGGAAATGTCAGATTCCTACACTATGTCCAATACAACATTTGCAGTTGCTGGGGACATAGTACTGGTTTTGTCCTGGCAGCCCATATGCATATTGCACTTAGTTTGGGCATGTACTTGGTTATTGTCTGTTTGAGAACTTATCTGCAGATTAGGCCATGGATATTTATGAAGGTGACCAATTGTTTGTCCATTTTAAAGGTCCACTTTAAAGGATTTAAAAAGAAGATCAAGTCTGGGACTTGATTGTACAAAGAAGGTATTGTTACAATTGTTTTGTTACATTAGTCTATTTTTTTTTTTACTTTCTCTTACAACAATCCCAACCCTTGTTGGAAACATTACCTATTGATTGTATCACTAAACCAACAACACCTCTACCTTATTTCTTAACCTTATGCCATTCCTTCAATTTCTACTTGAAGGAATCTTTGATATTATCCCTGTTTTTTCCCTGTTTTTTCCCATCATTTCTATGGATAGCCTTATTTTTCAGCTGCCTCTCTCATGACAGCCTTATATCCCCACTGCTTCATACAGCCCATAGTTATATGACTCACTCCATAGCTTTTCTATGTGATTCCATCACATTCTATTGCTTACATACTACTTGGATATTTATACCACTACTGCATGTACTGTACTATATTCTTGATCTACACAATATAAGTATACTTCTAGCTTTACCTCTCTAGACTTTTGTGAGCATCTGCATACTCTTGAGTCGCTATTAAGACCAGGTCCTCTGAGGATGAGGGTTCAGAGTTGGGTTAAAGTAGAGATGAGTTGGTCAGAGAGGGGGGCGAGGACTTTTGATGCAGGACTTATGTGTCACATCCTTGTATTCACAGTCCTCAAGGATCAGAGGGTCAGAGAAGAGTCCAAGGACTCAAGTGCAAGAGAGAGAGAGAGGATTCAGAGAAGACTTTGCTGATATTTGAACTGAGGTGCTACACTATAATTACATGGGTTTATATACATTGGAGTAGCATTGGATTTGTAAGACAGAACAGAGTATAGCCAAAGGAATGTACATTAGTAATACGGAACAAGGAAGCTGAATAAGATGGAAGGGAGAATCCCAGATTATCAGAGCTGTGCTATGTACAGGTCTATTGGGGGAAATGAGAAGTGAAGCTAGTACTAAAAGATAACATAAAGTGAATACAGAAAACAATAAAAGACAAATGGAGTTATAGGTAGATCTGAAGATCATGTGACCAAAGATCACAAAGAAACACCTGGTGTTTGTGAGTGGATGAGTTCAGAGTTCAGAGTTGGACTTAGTTGAAAGGCAGCATGTAACAGTCACTCTGTTTGTGCCAAGGCTTCCCCCTTGCACATGCCCTTCAATACCTTTGAGATTACCTTTAGTTTGAATATTGACATTCCTTGACATTCCAGATCCCTTTGTGTATGCTTTATGTAACACTGATCTTATTTGAAGGAATTGCACAAAAATATCTGCTGCTCAAAGACCCTGCTGCCTGCTCCCAGGATCTCCCTTGATGGTGTGCAGAACCTCATGAAGTTTATGGATATGGTTGAAGACATTATGTTCTTCCTTGACCTCAGGAAGCAAGTTGGTGGGGGACACCAACTGCTATCTCCACCAATTGAAACCCCAACTTGCCTTCACACTCACATCAAAGCCAGTGAGAAAGCCCATGACAATGCTGTTATACAGCAAGCAGAGTGTTAACATGCAAAGATGCAAGAAGACAATGCCTCTAAATCACTACAACATCTGTTGGTGTTTGACTTTAAGGACAGCTTTACTGTCAATTCCATGCTAGCATCTGTGATTTATATCAGACCTCTGACTATACCAGCCATCAACTGCCCTGATAGTGCCATCCAATCAATCACCACCACCTTTCCTTATGTACCTGCCCCTAGATCCCCTGTCCCTACTGAAGCTCCTTTGCCACCTGTTATCCCTTCCACATGGATCATTTCACCAACTCTAGTGCTCAGCATCCCAGATAACAACCATACACCATCTGAATCTGCATTTGCAAATTGACCCTAGACTGTAAGGCTTTGTACAAGATGCTATGGTTGTCATAATAACACATAAAGGTTCCTCTCTATGTAGTTACATCACAGAGCCCATAGTGCTATACAAATTCAGAAAGCTGTGCAGCCCCAAAAATTTGTGATTACTGTGTAGCACATACAATGCCCACTATGGGTGGACAAAAATTTACTGTTATTTTTTTTTTTCAGGCATCTTCTCTCAATATTCATGTTGTTACAATTTACCCCTATTCTCTTTCTTTTATGGACACTTATTTCCTTTTCTACATAATGACTCATTCCTTCCACCAGTTGGCCAATTACTCACATTTGATATGTTATCATGTTTTCTCCCACCAATAGCATTTACCTCTTCTTTTAGTCATATTTCTTCAACAACACTCCATGTTATACTTTTCCTATCTCAACAATAGTTTCCTTTTCTATTCTTGGTCCATATGTATTTTCCTTTTGCATAAATAATGATTACACATACTATTATGTCTTAAGCTGGTTCTACTTGAGTTTGCCTTGCAATATACTTATAGTTGCCACTTTCAGTCCATCTGGTCATTCACCTAGCCTCACTTCCAGTCATTCTTGTTTCCCTCAACATTGTTGCCCTATTTTCAAGACTCTAGAACCCTAGTCAAACCTACATCTCTAGGCTACACTCCACATCATAGTTAAGTCTACACTTCTAGTTGATGTTGCCCCATGTCTCTCAAATCTACACTCATCTCTACCTAGGCCAAGCATAACAAAAGAACTAGCTTTTCAAGATCATCTACCATTATATAGTGCCCTTCCACCATTGTACACCCACCATACCAGAACCTCCACATTTAGGGAATCCATCATCTGCCACTCTAAGACCCTCAGCTGCATTTCAAATCCTTGAGCTCTTCCTTTGAATGAGAAGATATTCAATCCATCAACATAGAACCTCCATCATCTGTTATGTGTTATGATTCTTTCTTTCTCTTTCACACATATCTTCCTTGTACTATTTAACTTATCCCAGTGATGCATTGGATGTTCATTCCTCTCAGCCAGTTACCACCATACTTATCATTCCCATCTTCCAATAGCCATTTGCATGCTAACCAGCTTCTTTCCATTCACTATCTCTTATCTTTTATCACAGACAATTTGTCATGAACATTCCATGATGTTCTATGACCTTCTGTTTCTCACTTACCTAAGTTCCATTTCCACTTCCTATTTAAACCTGCCCTCCATGTACAATAGCTTCTCATGCTTGTCTTTCTTGTACATCCACCTGAATCCAAGTGCCCCTTGTATTTGCTCCTTAGCCATGCTAAGGTCTCATTCTCTCTAAGTCTCAGGCCTTCTTTTGATTGGTCTCTGTGTTGCTTCAACTGTTGTTGTTGCACAACACCCCTTGTCCCTCAAACCCTCAGCACCCCCTTGGATAACTTAGTTGCTCTGCATATCACAACTGACTCTCCATCACTAGGAAAGCCCTAGGATCATTGCCCCCTCTGTCCTCACCCCTTGCCCTTCAGTCTTGGATTTCAGGTCCTTTAAAACTCTGATAGTTCCCACCTGGTCCTATTGTAACATTATAACTCTTGCTTTTCCCTTTATGCCTGTCCTTCTTGTACTGTTTAGTCCATCCAAGCAATACATTGGATGCTCATTCCCTTCAGCCAGCTACTACTATACCCATTTTCCCTATCACCATATAGCCATTTGCACGGTAACTGGCTTTCTTCTATTTGCTCTTGCTTATCTCTTATCTTAAATGCTTTGTTATGAATGTTCTACAACATTCTATAATCTTCCTTTCTTGCTTATGTAACCATCTATTCCCCTTCATATATAAACCCACCTGTTGTATATAGTAACTTCTCATGCTTGTCTTTCTTGAACTACTACCTGAATCCAAGTGCCCTTTGCCTTTGTCCCTTAGCTGTGCTAAGGTTTTGTCCTCTCTAAGTCTCAGGTCTTTTTCTGATAGACCTCTGTGTTGCTTTGACCATTGTGGTTGCACAAAACCCCTTGTCCGTTGAACCCTCAGCACCCCCTTGGGTTACCTAGTCACTTTACATATTGCAAACAACTCTCCATCACTAGAAAAGCTCTAGAATCCTCATCCCCTCAGTCCTTGCCCCTTGTCCCTTGCACTTGGACTTCAGGTCCTTCAAGACTATGATAGTCCCCACCTAGTCCTATTGTAACATCATTCATCCAAGAAATTGTCCAACTTGGATGAGATCTCATGCATTAGCTCTCTGCTAGTGCTATTTTTCCCTCATACTCTATATCACCCTTGCCCACATCTGTTATGATTTGCCCCTTTTTCCCTTTGTACTCTCACGGACACTATTCCCTTTCTTCTACAATGATCCACTTTCTACACATTGGCCAATATTACTCATCACTTTCTGGTCATCGTTTCCCTTCATCCTATAGCACTTTTCTCTTACAATTAGTCATATTCCTTTGATGTTGTTCTACAACATTCCTTTCCTATCTTGATGATAGTTTCCTTTTGCATACTGGTCCGTGCACTTTCTCCTTCCCTTTAAATACTGGTCACATGTACACATGTACTCTAAGCTATTTCTTCTTGGGAATACACCAAGTTGATTGCCTACTGCAAGTTTGTCTCATCGTTCACCTAGCTGCCCTCCTTAACCTTTCGTTTTCCTGTTACCAACTTGCTCCACCTTGATTCTAGTCAGGCTTATGCCTCTAAAGACCACTCCACGTCCAGTCAAGCTTATGCTTCTGACGACGTTGTCTTGCCATCCAAGACTACGCTCACCCCTACCCGGGTCAAGTGTAACAAAAGAAATAGCTTTCCAAGAATCGCCTATCATTGTGTAGTGCCCAATCCACCATTGCTTGCCCACCACACTTGAACCCCTGCCTTTGGGGCATCTATCAAAACCCACAGACACCTGCTCCCCAAGAGTCCTCTAGTTCTCCGTCCTCCTCTGAAGATGCACACTCCATCAATACTGAACCCCCATCCCCCACCCTCGAAACCCTCCAACTAGGACAAGATCTTGTGCATCAGCTCTCCACTAGTGCCATTATCCCCAGAAGCCCTACACCCCTGTCTCCCACTCCCACTTTCAAATGCCCTCCACCTCACCTTAGATCAAGAACCCCACCTCGCCCACCCACTCCCATGTCCTCCTCAAAACCCACAGAACTCTGCATCAGAACCCCCAAAGAATACAACAGATCCCCATCTAAAGCCACCCAATGGCTTACCTCTGTCCATTTATACCTCCTTATCAATAGAAAAATCTATGATGATGACAACAAGCAAATTGGATTTGCTCTATCATACATGAAGAAAGAAACCGCCCTCACCTGGGCCTCTGTTCACACCCAGAAAGCCCTCAACAACAACACTTTCAGAACCTTCAAAGACTTCATCAAAGATTTCAATAAAACATTCAAGAGTATGAACATTCAAGCCAAAGCCATCTTTTGGCTCGCCAACACCAGAGTACAGGATGACTCATTCCTCCCCAAATACCTCTCCCAGTTCAAACTGAAAGTTGTCAAAGCTGAGCTCAATGAAACCACCCACACCTCCACTATCATCACTTATCTCCAAGCCAGAATTCCCTCTTGGCTTATGGATCACATGTGCTCCCTTGACACCTTTTCCACCACCATCTCCACATGGTATGAAAAGATCAATCTTTTCATATGGAAGAAAAACCACACCGCCCAAATCACTAAACAGCAATTATATTTCACCACATCTTCCTTCCACCCTCACACCTGCACTCACACAACCCAGAAAGACCCTAATGCCATGGACATAGACTGCCTCACCTGCCTTACATCCGAAGAACACACCAAATGCATCAAAGAAGGCCTATGCCTTCGATGCCGCAAGAAGGGCCACTTCACCCGAGAATGCCCCAGAACTGCTCCCCCTCCCCTCCCACAACATTCCAGCCTCCACCTGCCTGCCAAGAAGGTAGGAACTGTTGAAACCACTATGGCTTCCATCCAAGAAGTCGATGAAGAAGAAGTCATCATTGGACAACTTTCCACCAACCTAGACTCTGCCCTCACAAAATACCAACAGGATTTTTAGAGAGGAAGCACTCCCCAATGCAAGTAGCTTTTGTACACAATGTAACTGTATCTCAGACTGAATCGAAACCTCACTCCCTGTACATTCTGATTCAACTCATCACCTCTGAGCACACCTTCAAAGTCATCAAAACCACTGCCCTCTTGGACAACAGTGCCCAGATCTGCTGTATCAACCAGGACTTTGTCAAATGAAACTGTATCCCCACCAAGAAACTCCCCCTCCCATTTCTTATTTGAAATGCTGTCATATGCCGCTTTCTACAAGTCCAACTCCAGTCTCTGCTCCTCAACTCCACACCAACTCCAGTGTGATTTCCCCTATCCTCTGGTCACCTGACCCTCGGACCATTTCCATTCCCCTTTTGTATATCCTTGTTCTCACTTACTCCGTTAGTATTAGTCTCGCTTCTTGTTCCTTCCAATAGACCTGTGCTTCGCACAGCTCTGGTACTCCAGTGTTTATGTCCCCATCTTACTCATCCCCTTGTTCTGTCTTACTAACATTTGTAATACTCTGGTAACACTCTGTTCTGGCTTAGCAATCCAGTGTAACTCTGGAGTATATAAACCCTGTAATATTCGCTGTAGATACTTCAGTTCGAATATTGATTTAACTACCTC
>JBBPTZ010001173.1:0-11152 GCA_038094315.1 Phylloporus cf. tubipes
ATTGGATCAGATCGATCAAGGAGAAGGGTCCGTCCCTGCTGACCTTACAAGTCATCGAAGTGTGGACGCTTATGAAGTTCGCTGAGAGCAACGTGCTTAGGAGCTATGCGGATCCCCTGTATGACGCATTTATGTGGATCGTTGGCCACCCGGACACCTACAAGACGGCTGTTTCTCTGGACATCCAATCGGGTTCGTTTTGATTCTCTTCGCAGTCCTGGTGTCCTGATCACGTGATTAGACTGGGCCGAATTTAATTTGCTCACTCCTAGCGCGCTTATAGTTCCAGACCCCGCAAACCCTTACCCTCCTACGAACACTGTCGCTTCAAACACCCGCGTACAGTGGGGGAAGGAGTATAGCCATGTCTACGAGCGCAAGACTCTCAGGTAACTATACAGGGTCTTGGAAATCCATTAGTAGTCTTCATGATTTTAAAGGTTTTTCGTCGTGAACGATGGTTCACCAATCGACTTCTCCACATCTCATGGAAGCTTGGCGGGACCATCCTCTCGAGGGAAAGCGATCGTCACAATGGAGGGTGTAAGTTTACTCCCTGTGTGTTCGTGCACCATCTCACTTATTCGTTCAGCATAATTACCTCAACGACGTTATCACTGGTGAGCCTCCTTCATTTCCTACTTGGCCATGCGTAACCATCCGTGTCTTTTGAAAGATAACAAATGGAAGTGAGTACTCTTTGACTGTCCCATACCATAACTTCCTTACGCCTTTGTGACAGCACGAAGTGGTTCTACAAAGCGCCTGTTAGTAGCACACCTGTGCCCAACCGTTCCGCAGCCAACGAGGGGACTTCGGCTCCTTTCAACGAATGGACTGACGTCCTCAAAGCATATATCGACGAGTCTGAAACTCCCGCCGTCGAGGCGTAAACGCATAGTCAATTCCGTCAAGCTTTTCTCAGATGTGAACTCATGAAGGTGAAATTGTAAGCTAGCTGAAAGTGGATATGGTGAACGACAGTATGCTTTTCCAACCCCGAAATCTTGTGGATGATAGTACCATGTGTATACTGCAAAGAGTCAGATTTGATGCCGGATCGTTGTGCGTTTTGTGCGACATAGCTGCGGTGCCAGTGCGCTCACAATCGTTCGTATTGCAGTGGAGTGAGTTGTCGGCAAAAATTTTCGGTTGCTACCCCCATAGACATCGCAGGGATGTAGATCGTATCTGCCTGAGCCCCGCCGGCGGCCCGTCAACAAACCCGACTACCGGGACCGAGGGGACAGTGACTTCCTTCGGCTAGCAAATCCTCCGATCATACGTAGCATGACAAATTTTCAGCACGAACACTATCTCGACCCACGGTTGCGTCGGTCGGGGTGTCCGGTTGCTATTTGTCGCACCGATGGTGGCGTCCCCTGATAAAATCAAAGTTGAGATCTAAGACGTGGAGATTATCAACGTCGATCTAGATCTTTCACTTTTCATTCGCCCGAACCCACCCGCCAGGGGAAAAAGAATTCGGAGAACCCCGTCGACGGTTTTAGATATCGAAGGCCCATCTGAGAAATGATTTCGAGCGACCGACGCATCCCGTCAGATCGATGTCGTTATCGCTTTGTAAATGAAACGATGGTCGTGATTATCTATGTAGATCTAGGACAATCCGGGATCTCTCACCTCCGTTCACGGGGGCCCCACCCTTTAAGCAAAGCGGAGGAAAGGGGGGCTTCCGTCGCCGATTGATGGGCTCCATATGACTTCGTTCTGTGTCATTCTCTGTCAGCAAGGGAGTGCCACTGATGGACTTCGACGACTTGCAAGGTCAAGTGATACTGTGATGGTGGCGCTGTGCGGGCCCCGATTCAGCAACGCGGCCTGCATGAATATTATCACGTCATGTTCTAGACGAACGTTGGAGAGCGGCGACTCGCGGAGGCACTGATCCGTCGGACTCTTCGTAAATAAGGAACTTGATTCCATGGTAGGCCCTGAAGATGGCCAATAGGTCCCGAAATTTCAGCGCGGAGATGACGCCATGGAAAATTGGAGAATGAGGAGGTTCCTGTACCTTGGGGAGGGCTTTAACCACTTCCATGACTTCTGTGACTTGGAAGAAGCTTGTCGGCTAACCGATTGCGCTCAGCTAGGGCGTTGTCGTCATTCCTTTCTGGAATCAGACGAATCATCTCCGTCTAACACCCCTGATGGCACTCCGTTGGAGTCTCCCGTCAGAAGTACTTTACCATAAAAATGGTGAGTAAAAGCAGGATCGGGTAGGATCGTTACTGGATCTCCACTCTCGGTCCCTATCATGTCCTCGTGTGCATACAGTTTTGGTTGGGTTATCGTCCTAGTGCTTGAACTAGAAGCGAGATCACGCCATCACGAAACGCCGAACAGTTCGTACCTCGAATCATAAATATGCCTCAGATATCCGTTAACTACCCGCGAGTCCTGTGGCGGAGATGGCTGTCATCTTGCGCGCTGGCCGTCAATTCAATCTTACCGTACTATACATCCAAGATATGATCGATCAATTACAGGGAATTCTCCAACTCACGCCATCACGCCATCATGCCATCACATTGCGTGTCTTACTCACCCACATCGGATGCTCGCGCCGCGGCCCCGATCGAGTGCAAGTACGTGTCGAGGGTATCACCCCACGAATACGCACTATTCTTGTTTCCCATTTGCAGCGATTCTGGTACGAGCGAAACGGGCGCGCCGAAATACCACACCGTGTTCCATATGTCGTCGGTTATGGAACTGTTGAGGTACCGTTCCTGCGTGCAAGTAAGGCGAAAAACACCAATAAGGACATGGACGGTGCTCGTACCCGTTCGATGAGGGCCTCTGCTCTCCCTTGGTGCCACCCAGGACCGTTGCTACCATGTGAGATCGAAAAGTCAATGGGACTCCCATCATTGACGACGAAAAACCTGAGGAGGTCAACAGTGCAGTCAATTTGTATACCCCAGCACGCATACCTCAGGGTCTTCCTCTCATAAACATGACTGTGTTCTTTTCCCCATTGTACACGAGTACGAGAAGCAATCGTTTTCGGCGGGTACGGATTCGCAGTGTCAGCAAGGATAACTGCACTAGGAGTGAGAAGGTTGAATTCACCCCCTAGAGTTTTGGATAGGCAGTAAGTGCTCCATCATCTGACACAGAGCAGAGAAACTTACAGTCACTTTGGATGTCAAAAGTGACAGCAGTCTTGTATACCCTTGGGTGAGTGAGTATCCAAGTAAATGCCTGATTGAGCTGCACTGCGTAAGCCTTTAGGGTGGCATTCGGGAATGCAGACATCAATGTCCATATAGCGTTCGTATGAAAACTGATATACGTCGGTGTTGCTGCGTATACAGTGGCCGACCACTGTGAATAAGTCTGGAAATTCGTTGGGTCTGATGTAAGGTTGGAGGCTAGTCTGGTGTCTCCGCCGTTCACCGTCACGAGCCTCTGAAGGTATTCAAGAAAGACTTTGTACTGCGCCTCGGATTTGACCTTCGCGTCATATTCCCCTCCACTAGGGATGCCGTTGAAGAAAGCCTTGACATCCGTTGCGAACTTGGCATTCACAGACGCATTGTCATTTGACGCCCATGCATTCTGGAGACGACAGTGAGAAAGGACGTGTGCACGCTGCGTGTAAAACGTGAACACAAACAATCTGGTATCGTGCTCCGTAGTTGGCATTCACGATGACATGCGTACCAAAACGCTGGAAAAAGCTCTTGTAGGCTGCCACAACATCTTCTTTGTTGCCGTTGAACTGTTGTGGCAAATCTTCTAAGCCTCGCAACAGCGCAGTTTTGTTGAGTAGATCCTCATAGTCCGTGAGGCGCGCTGCGTATCCAGAACGGAGGAAGCTATAGAGCGCGTATTGGTTCTCGCGTATGAATGAACGGTCGTGGGCCAGCGACATAGCGGAGTCGGTACCAGTGACGGCGAGGTAACGTGCGGGAAGTCCTGCGTCCGCACGGAAAGCTTTTTGCGCATCGCCGCCGGTGGCATAACTCAAAAAGGAGCCTTGAAAAAGGGTGTCCTTTGATATACGGACGGACTCTGGAACATCATACACCACGCCATCTGCGATGCAAAGCTATGGAAGGTTAAATTAAAGAAGTAACAGGCGCATACCGATATCAACTGTACGAAGGTTGTCGTCGATATTAAAGTCGATGATTCGACGACCTTTAAGAACTGAGGCCGCCGCCTGGTATCGGAGCCATCGGGTTCAGATGTAGGGTGAAATTATAGATAACGGGCTTACAGCACGTAGGTCCATAGTGGGCGAACGAGAAAGATCGATGCTATAGCCAAGCCAGTTTATGGCCGGGAGTTCACGATTAGGCATTTCGTCCAGTAAAGATGAAGAACAGTGCGATTCGATGGGAACGCGCTGGCGGTGCTATTGCCGGCGACTTGGTTTTATATAGTACACACTGGCCGCGGAGGTAAAGGGTCCGCTCCATATTTGTGGGGTACGACAGGATTAAGAATAGCAAGAACTTGCCTGACTGGAGCGTCTTGTAGGAGCCTTACCATTTGTGTCCTGCCACCTCGCCGCAGTAGCATGAAGTACATGTTGCCCTTCGCAAGCTATGCGTATTCAAGTCAGTAGTATTAGTACCAAAAATTGGACGTTCAAGAAATAGAATACTCCGAGTCCGCGACACTTTCTCCGTCGGCATTCCCCAACTCTGAAACGGTACCGCCACATTGCTTACTACGACACGACCATGGCGAAACCTCAGGACATTTGTATCTCATGCAAGCACACGATTTTTGACGACAAGTTTCAATGCGCGCATATGACTGTTCACCTGGACTATCGTTGGTCAGAGCATTGTAAACCCTATCGATAGTCAGGCCCGCGGTGCAAAATATCAAGATTAGCAATTTAGCATTGACACGGTTACTTTCCCGTCCGCTGGAATCGTGCGCGACCATCCCAGGTCGGCAAGTAGGTATAGCATGCAATATTTCTCTCATCTTGTCCAGTTGCACCATGTCGGACGTCACTACCACGCCACCTAGTGCAAACAACGTTCGCATATCCGAGTCTGTCACTCTTTGCAATGGCATGCGAATCTCGAAGGTGGGTGACAACCTTCCGCCCGACGTCAACGATAACAAAGGGTACTTGCAAGCCGACTCTTCTCTATATCGGCCGATACGGCCCTCTAGTCCCTTTTGTTCGTCAGCTTACCAATTCCAGATCGGATGTCGAACCTGAAACGTATTCTGACAATTGTTTGCTGCATTCTCAATGTTACTGGGTTTTCGATCCATCGATCCAACCGCGCCTTGTGGCTGCGGATCGGAGCGGCCTCGCGGACAACACTTGTGGACTGCATTACAACTTGACATCACAACCACATTCCATACCAAACAAGAAGCACAGTGCTTGTTGAAAGCACATCATACAACACGAGAAGACGCGGAACAGAAGAAGTAAACGTCAAAGAATTTGCTCCAAACAACTTTACAGGCCTTGATGGGCAGATTTAGCACTTGCACTTGTTGGGCTCGCACTGGCAACTGCAAGTCATCCGGTCTTTAATACAGCGAGCAGACTTGGAGTCGACGGCGGACACTTACGCATCGCCACAGTTGCACTTGGCCTCGCCGCACGCGCCGGCGTGGTTAACAGGGACAGTGTTCACCTATTGCAAAAGCTCGCTCAGCGATACTTTCCCCGACGAGCAGAGAGTGCATACGTACGAATTGCATTTCGAAAGTAAGTTGTAGAATGGCGATGTGGGTTATGAGGCTTTGATTCTGAAGAGCCTAGGAGGGTTCCCTAGCACCGTTTAATACCCCTACGGACGAGTGGCCCTGATTGCATCCGCCAAAGTCGATGGCCAATGAGTGTTGCCGGTCACACATCCAAGAAATGCCTCGTCTCACGATTACCCACGTGTTGACATGCATGGTGTGGCGCCCAGGTGGATTGCGTGCTGACCTGCCTTCTCTTGGCTCGATGAATGACATCTTCTCACGAGGCGATGTCATGTCATTGGAAGTAAACGTCCACTGGCACAACCGCAGAAGATGATAAAACAAGAGGCTCGCCGGTAAATTTGGGCTAACCGGTGTACGACCCAATTACGATGCGAGCCAAACAGTTAGTCCTAGTACGAGCAAGAATGCCTCCATGATGGCCCAGCACTTAAACAGTTCAAGTTATCATCCAACAAATCCCTCATATCGGATTGGATCGCCTTCAGCGGATGATGACATGCGAATCCCCGACGGTGGCTTTGCACCCCCCACGATTAGTCACCACCTCCTGGGCGGGCGTGTCACTTGACTCTGGATATTCGCAGGCAATGACATTTCTTTCCTCGAACGGGCTACGTCTCTCGCACCACACCGTGGCAGAATGGTACATCATCTGACGAAGCTGTCTAAAGTAGTCATGGATTCAACACCACATACCCTGGAAATGGCGAGGTGGACAACCGCCTTCTTACAAACCTCGGACGTAACACGAGAACGAACAGACAGGGCCATGACTTGCAATGAGAGGGGCATGCATATTCACATGGAGTGGCGATAAGATTCTTTCGATGCCATGCCCTTGCGTTGCCTCAGCAGTTACTCCCTCGTGACCGACGTTGCTCCCGTCTGAGTTCAGCGTATCCCACCCATCCGCGGCTCGTCTCTGTCTGCAAAGCAGAGGGGGCATCCACATTCAGTTGCCTGGGACTATGGGTTTCAGGATCGTCCAGGGAGTGCGAGTAAGCTGAAGCGGTGATGCAGTCTGATATCTTCGTCAAGAAACTGAGATTCATGCAACACAGTAGGCGTGTCTGTGGTTGAAGGGCGCCTATCTCAACAACGTATTGCAAGGTTGTTCCGTTCGGGGACGAACCCGACCGCGATGCCCATGGTGCCGAGTGCCTTGATCTGCGTCGGCTCATCTATAGATGGCTGTAGGACTGTATTTCGAAGAACTAGATCCCGGGAGGAATGTCGCGCAGTGAAGTCGGATGCAAAATCGTCGTTAACATGGTCACCACGATGCCATCGTCGGCCCGCGTTGAACTTCCGCCAAAATATTCAAGCGCCGCCTGTAAATTATGCTTCCGGATGTTCGCGGTGCTTTCCTTGTATTCTAAACCCGCAGTAGAGCCGCTTGTTCAGACTCTAGAATTCTAGAGTGCCGCAGATTGCCGTCCTGATGAGCAGAACATGAATAAAACCCAGCAACCGGGATCGTCTCTATGCCCGCCTACCAGACACCTTCTCAATCTCAAGTGATTTACCATCATGAATCTCCCTGCCCTCCATAGCCTTGGTTTTGCTCTCGACCTCACCCCTGCTTTCGCCCCTTTTGATACTCTTACAGTATGTACCTATCCGAGTCTCGCCCTCTCATCGCTGACGATAGCATACAAGCTTCATCAGCGTCTAATATTAGTGAAGCGTCTTCTTACAATCGACTTTGACAACGTTCGTAACGTTGAGATTAGTGAGTGTATGACTGTCTTCGAGGTTGATCGGTCACCAAGCTTGCACCTACCAGACGGAGTAAACTACAGTGTCCCTTGGGACATCTCCGTCGTGATCGGCAATCAGATTCCACAAGGCGGGTATATCACGTTCCCCAATGGCAGGGACGCCGCGGACGCATTCATTGCGAATCCCTCCTACCCTCTCCGGTACTTTGCTTTGTGGGGTTCGAGTTCGGCAGAATATGCAGCCCGGAAAATCTTTCAAGAAAGGTTCCAGTATGCGTTGTTCAGCCACGCGGAGGGATCGTACAGTGCTGGGCTCGATTATGCCGGGTCGCTCGTGGAGGCACCACTCATCAGGGCACTTCAGGACGTTCCAAAACCATTCGATCCATCGAATACAGTTGTCGTACAAAAATACCGTGACTTCTTTCGTCATCATGGATCGCACGTCGTCCACAACGTTAATTATGGAGCTCGTTACACGCTGGTAAGATCAACCTGCGTAACAAGTTTTTTTTTGACAACGTGTTGAACAGGCAGTCTGGGCTTCGACCGAGTTTGAAGCCGTGAACAGAATGTTCAACGCCAACGTCAAGGCCCTGTTTAATGGCATTCCTTCTGGTGGAGTTTTCGATCCTTCGGTCAAGGCCCAGGACCAGTACAAGATATTCCAACAGTACTACCAATATTTCATCACGATTGTAGGCGGCGGGGACAAGTGGAAACTCTTGACTCCCGATGGCACGTATTCTGACTTTCAGACCTGGATCAAGTCTATCAAGCAGTACGATCCGTCCCCGTTGGGCTTCCAAGTGGTCGATTTGTGGACCCTTATGAGGTTCGCTGAGAGTACTGTGCTTAGGAGCTATGCAGATCCGCTCTATGAGGCGTTTATGTGGTTCGTTAACCACCCAAACGTCTACAAAACGGCTGTTTCTCTTGACGTCCAGTCGGGTTTGTTTGATTCTCTTTACACTTGCGGTATCATTGACCACGTGATTAGACTGGGCCGAATTCAATTTGCATACACCTGGCGTGATACTTCCTGACGCCGCTAACCCTTACCCCTCTACGAACACCGTCGCTTCCGATACCCGCGTGCAATGGGGGAAGGATTGTAGCCACGACTACCAGCCTCAGACTCTCAAGTAAGTATACAGGATTCACGATATTTCGCCTCTAAGTAGTCGCCATGAAGGTTTTTCGTCGTGAACGATGGATCTCCAATCGACTTTTCCATCTCGTGTGGAAGCTTGGCGGGATCGTCCAATCCGGGTAAAGCGATCATCACAATTGAGAACGTAAGTCAAATTTCCATGCGCCTGTGCGCCGTTTCATGTGTTCCTGCAGGAGAACTACGTAAACGACGTCATTGCTGGTGAGCCTCTTTCGTTTTTTCACTTGATCGCACCTCACTGTTGGTATCATTCGAAAGACAACGAGTTGAAGTAAGTATTCTTCTATCCATATCTCTCGCTGCCTCATGATTTTGTGCCAGCACGAAAAAGTTCTTCAAGGCACCTGTCAGCAACCAAGCTGTGACTGGATCTGCGAACAGGACTTGCAAACCATTCCACGAGTGGAATGACGTCCTCAAGGACTATTTTGACGAGTCTGAGACTGCTACGACTTGAGCGCACCCTTTCGATCTGCAAAGCTTTCCTCGGATCTGAATTCATGGTGTGGAGACGAAGTCGTAAGCTAGCTGAACACGGGTGGTTATGATTTGTATGTGCTTCCGATTTGTGTTCCTTTGAGTGATGTTGTATGTATTGTATCAGTGCTGTATGTGATCCAATCGTTTGTCGTACCGAAATCATACCGAATCCATTGGCATTGGGATAGGTAAGGAAAAATAGAGATTGGTCTTATCTTCGAACACAAAGCAGCCCTGCGAGAATGCATACACCGGCACAACCTCGTGTCCACGAACTGAACGATTGCTTCCCAAAATCACTAACCGTTGTTCGATTGAAGTGTTACTAGTAGCTATTGCTGTTCAAAAACCATCCGATTCGCCGTCGCGAATCAGTCCCATTCACTGAATGACAGAAGGAACCTCGCCCAGGCACAACTACAGCCTGGGGTTACATATCCAGCCAACACCAGGCCACCTCGTCCGCATGTCACACTAGAACCAGCTCCGAATCACGTCAACCGGCCTGTTTGACGCAACCTTCGACATCTTGACACATGATGCCACCTCCATGGTTTGAAGTCAAGTGTATATCCCTGTTGTCTAGCACTTGTTACTTCCGGCCGTTCACCTGGTCTCACTATTGCCGTGCTTGTCCAGGCCTATCACGAATGTTAGTCGAGATTCCGTACAAGATATACAAAGCTTGGCACACCAAGCTTCGGGTTAGACACCATCCACAAATGCATAGAGAGTTCAACCATCGAGAACAAAGAACTTTTCGACAAGCACAAAGCGACGGTGATAGGCTCGAAGCATTTCTTCGAAAACAAGGTGTGCGCGACAAACGTTTCGGGTAACAACCCTATCGCTGCGAAATTCATCAGGACCGTCTTCCCGTCCTGGTCGACACCAAAGTTGCGTGGGTCCATGTCGGACTGGGTGAACATGACGCGATCATTGCGTATGTCGACAGGGGTTGTCAGCTTCCTCGCCCATTTTGAGAGCAACTTCGTGTACGTCTGGCACATATTACATGTTAGCGAACAGTGGATAGACCAGAAAAAAAATGACAGCACAGACACACCTTGTTCATGTACCGTTGCAAGGCCTCGACGTTTGAGAAAACAAAAGGCGCCGTGTCGTCCTTGAAGAATTTGTGGTGGATGTAGCCATCCCCTAGAGGTCCGATCGTATGGTTGGGAGAGGGAGATGGAACACGCGAGAGCCATACGAGAGCTCGTGCTGTCCGGTCAATCATGATGTCCGGAGGGGCGGCTGCAAGAGCGATGAACTCCATGACCAAATACTTGGTCACGCGATCTCCAAAGTAATGGACGACCTTGGGAATGCGCGGCGCATCCGGGTGAGGGTTAGACTTTGCATAGTCGAAGATGTACAACTGAGTTTGGAGTTCAGGCCATAGTTCACTAGAGCTGCCAAACACCACAAAGTAATCTTTCCCGATGGATACGCATGCCCGGCGGTAGTCCCTGTTCTTCCGTTGTTGATCTGTGCAAGCCTCTACAATGTTGGCTTCCAGTGCCTTGAGAGTGGTTTCTTCAAGTTGAACTTGGTCCATGGTGAGATGACTCCGTCGAGTGTAGGCGTGTAGTGGATGCAGGGAGCGAGTGAAGCGAAGAAGGGGATGACAGATGGATGGATTACTAGCCGAGTCCCCTAACATAGATTATCCGATTCGCTGTTGCAAATTGGTTTCATTCACTGACAGGGGCCTACGCAAAGCCCTTGCGCAACTACATCATTCAAACTAGAACCAGCTCCGAATCGCGTCAACCAGCCCATTTGGCGCGACCCCCGACATCTTGACGCGCTGCACCGTCTTCACGATGCTCACCTTAGACGTCTTCTCTGCGCTACCGCGATCGTGCTCCTCACGTTGCTCCGAGCGCCAAGACGCTCTTCCCACCGTCAACTTGATCCAATATCCCATATCGAGTCTGTCGACCGACACATTCCATACCTCGATTCCGCGGTATCCCTTAGCACTCTCGTCAGCATCCGCGCTGACGACAACCGAGAAAAAACACGTACGAGAATGTCTTGAATCGTG
>JBBPTZ010001174.1:0-11151 GCA_038094315.1 Phylloporus cf. tubipes
ATTTGTTTTATCACTGAACCAGCAGCACCTTCACTTAGCATTCTAGCCCCAAACCATTCCTTTGATTTCTACCAGTAGTGGGTATCCAGTCTTATTCTTGATCCTTCCATATATTTCCTTCAAATAGCCTTTCTCCTAACTGTTTCTTTTACAAAAGCTTTGTACCCCCATATCTTACATGTTCTGTAGTAGCATTAGTCAGTCCACAGCAGTTCCATGTAATTCCATCACATTCCACTGATTATATACTACTCAACTATTTATATCTGTGCTGTATATATAGTAGAGCATTTTTGATCTGTACAATACTAGCATACTATCTTGAACCATCCCCCAGAACTCTATAAGCCTTTGCACACTTTGAGTTGCTCTGTCTGTGCCAAAGGCCTTTCTTTTTGTACATGCCCTTTGCTTCCCTTTGTATTCCCCTTTAGTTTGAATGTTGATGTACTTCAACATTCCAGATCCTTTTGTATACACTTTACATAACAAAAGATCAAGAATCTCCCTTCATCCCTCCTATCTAGGAGCAGGATTGACCTATCTAGCCAATTCTTCAAGAACCCTTAAGAATCCCTTGCTTTTATTCTCTTATAAAATCAAACAATAAACTATTTTCATATCTCCAGCACACCTCTTGTACCCATCAATCCCAGCTTACAGGCCTCCTTCTGTCCACTTGACCTAGCACCACACCTATACCATTGCTCCTTTGTGCCCCCAAGTTCCATCCCAGTCACCACTCCAGTTATCTATTATGTCTATTATGGAACTTAAAGTGGCCTTTCCTGTTGACTTCTCTGGAGAATCTGCCAATGCCATGCACTGGATAAAAGCCATGTGCACATACTTTGCCATCAACCCCATGCTCTATGTGTTACAGTTGTGTTATTGCATGCATCCATTTTTCTTTCTTATTTAAATCCTAAGTCCAGTTAGGAGCACTACCTTTTTGTTGTATCACTGAACTGACAGCACCTCTATTTTTTGCTCCAGCTCCTCACCATTTCATCTGTTCCTACCAAAAGGGGCTTCAGTATTATTCCTGTATTATTCCTTGTTTCTATGTATGGACAGCCTCGTCATTCTGACCATCTCTCTCACAATGGTCTTGTCTTCCTGCTCCATCTCACATTCTGCAGCTATTAGCTAATCCACAGTTGTTCCATTGCATTCTTGATCATTCCAGTGATTAGCTAATGAACTAGTACTTAGACTCACTGCCATATATTATAATGTCATATGCTAGAATTGCGCAACTTTGTTGATGTTAAAGTTGTGTAATTCTAAGTATAATAATGTTACTTTTCTTGTAAAACTTGAAATTTTACAAAACACACAACTTTGTCAATAGCAAAGTTGTGCAATTTGGACATTCTTCAAAGAGTCATGCACTCAGAGTGACAGATTGCACTCACATGTATGTAAATCTGTAAATATTGAAGTTGCACAAATTGATTGGTGCTAGAATTGCATAACTTTGTTGATGCTGAAGTTGCTCAATTCCAAGTTCAATGATGTTACTTTACTTGTAAAATTTGAAATTCTAAAAAATACACAACTTTGTTAATGGCAAAGTTGTACATTTTTTAGAATTTCAAGTTTTACAAAGTAAAGTAACTGTTACAATTCTTTCTTTTCCCTTTTATGCTTGTCCTCCATGCATTACTTAGCCCATCCCAGTGATATGTTGGACACTCAATTCCCTTCAGCTGGTTACTATAATACCTATTTTCCTTATTGTCCAATCACCACTTGCCCAGTGACCAGCCTCTTTCTATTCGCTCATACTTATCATTTATTATAGATGCTTTGTCATAAATGTTCCACAACATTCTTTGACTTTCTTTTCCCACTTATGTAACCTCCATTTCCCTTACATATATAAACTTGCCCTCTATGTACAATTACTTCTCATGCTTGTCTTTCCTGTACTTCCACCTGAATCCAAGCACTCCCCTTTGTCTCCAATCCTTAGCTGTGCTAAGGCCTTGTCTCTCTAAGTCTTAGGTCTTCTTCTGATAGACCTCTGTGTTGCTTCAACCATCGTTGTTGCACAACACCCCTTGTCCCTCGAACCCTTGGCATCCCCTTGGTCCTCACCCTTCACCCTTTACTCCTTGTACTTGAACCTCAGGTCCACCAGGACTACAGTAGTCCCTATCCAGGCCCTATTATAACAGTAACATCATTGAACTTGGAATTGCACAACTTCGATATCCATAAAATTGCATATATTTGCCCTCAAATTTTATTCCTGAACCCATCCTGAACCCTATTTCTATTTTCAAAAATGCCTTAGAATGATGGGGACAGAGCTCAAGTCTTGTTGCTCCCACTCACTCAAAAGGCTGAACAAGGCTATTTGGGGTCCATTCATCAATGAGTTTGTTGATTTCCTGAGCACTGGTCAGCCAAGTGGGGAGGTCACACTGTCAACAAACAGACCTTTTCAGAAAATTGAATGAGTTTTTTACCTTGCTTGTCTCCTCGTGTCCGCAATTGTAGAAGCATGCAGATAGTGAAAATGATGAGAAGTGGGGCGTGTTGTTGTTATCGCCATTGTGGTGGTGGATGTGCAATCACCCTCATTGTAGTCATTGCAGTGACAGCTCACAACGGAATGGCCGTGCATGTCATAGGCCAAGGTGCATCAATCCACCGCCTCATCTTCATAGTGGGATGGACGTACCAATTGCACCACCTTGCCCTCATGGTCACTGAGTGGTAACACTACGTCCCCTCCCTCCCCTTGGCAAGTGGAGTGGCTGGCCATGTTGTCGTCACCATTATTGTGGCGGTAGGCATGTTGTTCCCACTGTCATCATTTTCTGTGGCAGCATGGCAACACAATAGCAGCACACGTCAGTACACCTCCCTCATCCTCGTGGTATAATGGACATACCTGCTATGCCCCCTCGCCCTCATTGTTGCTGTATGGTAACGTGATATCCCCTCCCTCCCTCCCACCTTCGTCTTTGTGGCAGGGTCATGCTTGCTCTCACTATTGATATTGTGGTGGGGGTAGGCATGTTGTTGTCCTCGTCATCATTGCAGTGGGAGCAGTGTAGTGGAGAGGTTGCCCATGCTGCTGTTGCATGTTGTGGTGATGGGCACGCAGTTGCCCTTATTGTCGTCATCACAGTGGCAGCAGGTAATGGGATCCCTGTGTGTGTTGTCAGCCACAACATGTCAGTCATTGTATGAACAGAGATATACCCTTGTTGACACTCCATCATCATCACAGTGAGAACATGGCAGTAAAAAGACCATCTGTGCTGTTGTTGTCATGTTGCAGCAATGGGCATGCAGTTGCCCTCATTGTTGTTGTCATCGCAGTGGCAGCACGGCAATGGAATGCCTGTGTGCGTCGTCAGCCACAGCACGTCAGTCATTGTATGAACGGAGACACACCCTCATCAACACTCCATCATCGCCATAGGCGACAGGAGTACCGTCGCCCTCATTGTTGTCGTAGGCATGCCATTGCTCTTATTGTCATTGCAGTGACCATACACAACAGAATGGTCATGCGTGTCATTGGCCATGGTACATCAGTCCATTGTCTCCTCGTCATTGTATGAGGGTGGACACATCTGCTGGGCTGCAATGTCCCCTCCCTGTTGCCGTTGCAGTAGAAGCTGAGTGGCCACCTGTGTCATTGTCATTGTTGTTGCTGTGGTGGTGGGGAGTGCCACCCATGTTGTCATTGCTGTGGTGGTGGTGGTGGCATGCGGTTGTGCCTGTTGTCATCTCTGACATTGTTGCGAAGGCATGCCGTTTTTCTTGTCGTTCGCAACAGTGGCATGGCATGTCAGTTGCTGTCTTGTCGTCCATGTATGAGGGTGGACGTACCTGCTGTGTTATGCTACAACACCCCCTTTGTTGCCCTCTCACCTTCATCTTCGTGGTGGGGTCATGCTTGCTCTCGCCGTTGCTGTTGTGGTGGGGGTAGGCATGTTGTTGTCGCAGTGGTGGCACAGCAATGGGATACCTGTGTGACGGTTGTCAGCCACAGCATGTGTCACGATTCACCCCTTTCTTTCTCTTTTCATCTCACAGACACCATTTCCTTTTCCTCTATAATGACTCACTGCTCACACATCGGCCGATTACTCATCACTTGCCTGTCATCGTTTCCTCCCACCCAGTAGTGTTTCTCTCTCTACTTAGTCATACTTCTTCGACATTGTTCTACAACATTCTTTTCCTATCTCGATGATAGTTTCCTTTCTTACCTTTGGTCTGTGCACATCTCCCTTCTCTTTAAATACCGGTCGCACACACATGTACAACCCAAGCTATTTCTCCTTGACAATACATCAAGTAGATCGCACACCTCAAGTTCATCTCATCATTGCCTAGCTGCTCTTCTCGACTCCCCCCCCCACCCACCCAACATCCCCTCGTTCCACTCAAGTCAGGCCTACACATCTTGACCACTCGTATCCAGTCAAGCTTACGCTTCTGACTATGACACCTCGCAAGTCAAGGCTACGTTTGCCCTTACCCAGGTCAAGCGTAACAGCACATCAGTCTCCATATGAACAGAGACGTACCTTTGTTGTCACTGCATCACCAACACAGTTGGAACACTGCAGTAAAAAGGCCATCCGTGCCATTGTCCCCATTGTCATCATGGCAGCATGGAAATGGGATGGCTGCGTGCACATCATCAGCCACGGTAAGTCAGCCCACCACCTGCTTCCTTGTGGTGGGGTGGACGTACCCGTTACACCCATCCACCCTTGTCATTGCTGCATGGCAGTGGGTACGCTGTTGACCCCGCATCATCTTGGTGAGTGGAGTGGCCAGCCATGTTGTCATTGCCACTGTTGTGGGGGTGGGCATCCTGTTCCCCTCCTTGTTGTTCACAACAACAGCATGGCAACAGAATGGCCATGCGCGCCATCAGCCATAGCATGTCAGTCAGTGTCTGCTGTACGAGGGCGAACGCACCTGCTGTGTTACACCGCATCGCCCTCACCATCGCTGTGTGGTAGCACGACAACCCTTCCCATCCTGTCCTCATCACTGCCATTGCCAGTGTGGTGGCGGGAGGCACATTGTTGGCTGTCATTATCATCACAGTGGGAGCATGGCACTGGAGAGGCTGCCATGTCATTGCTGTCATGTTGTGGTGGTAGATGGCATGCTGCTACCCTCCTCAACATTTGCAGCAACAGCAGAGCAATAGAATGGCCATGGTGCGTCAGCCTGCTGCCTTCATTCTTGTGGTAGGGCAGACATATCTGTTACACCCATTGTCACTGTATTGCAGTAGGGACACCATTGCCCCCATCATCATCAGAGTGAGAGCACAGTAGTGGAGAGGCTGCATGTGCTGGTGCTCCATCATTGTTCTTGTTGTTGTTGTTGCAATGGAATGGTGTGTGGTCAATATGCTAAAGATCACAAATATAATTTTCCCACTATTTGGACATCACTTGACTTGACACTAGTCCTGTCAAGTAAGTTCAAGCAGACCTGCTCAAAAATCCTGTAGCCCACTTAGACCACTTATATACAATCAATTTGATCCAATCTGACATTATAGCCATTGACTCCACTCCATAAAATATGGTACTACATACACAAATCTTACATGATACATGTCACTGATACATGACACCTGAAATAAATCATATCTTTGGAATCTGTGAACCAAATCACATGATTCAATGGTCAATTTAAAGCCAAGAGTGTGTGCCACAACCTGACTTTATGTTGCTGAGCATGATTCCCATGCCTTGATATGGTATAATTTAGTTTTTCTGAAAGATCAGACCAGATTCGGCTTTTAAACACTTTTCATATCATGCAGAATGAAATAAATCAGAGGTAGAATGACATATTGATTCTAAATACACATGAATAGGTGAGATACTTCACTTCTTTCCAATGGCTACACTTTGACCATAGAAGCTATGAACTTGTCAACACTAATCAACTCCTTATCTCTCCTCCTCCTCTTTCTCCTCCTCCTCCTCCTCCTCCTCCTCCTCCTCCTCCTCCTCACTACTTTCTCCAACCCTAGCCCTTTGTTGGTCCTGTTCATCAACATCCTCAAGGCCAGCAGCCTCAAACTTGCATTTCAGTGCACTTGTGGTGCTATTGGCACAGATTGAAGTCTCCCCACCAGTTGGAAGCTCCATATCAATATTTTCCAATACTTAGCATGTCTGTTCAAATCTCAAGACTGTACTCACCATCACTAATTCGACCTGGCATGTCTACATCAACATCTATCAAGTACAAATGAGCATGATTGTGCGCATGAACTTGACTTTCTTACCTGTCGTCCTTGATCCAGAGCCAGATGGTCCAGCAATGGGTAAGTCCTCAGGTTGTTTATCAACATCTGTGTAGGATATTATAATCATAATCATATGCATGAACTGGCTAGACCTAGTAACTCATTCATAGCACCAAATTCACCATCATCACTTTCCTCAACAATGGCTTTGGATTTGGGAGCATCTAGACCATTGAAACAATGGTCAAATGGTCAAAGACTATAATAACAGACAATAGTACTTACTTTTTGCCTTTGCCTTTTTAGCTTTTTCCAAACAGCACTCTGAAAGAATCAAATAAGTCAGGATCATTTCAATACCTTTAAACATATACTGCACTTACTCATTTTCTGCTCTTACACCTCCTGGGCATGGGTGGCAACAGCGTCATGAGTAAAAACCTTTGTATTACGAAGACCTTTTAGCCGCTTTTCCTCTTTCTGCTCCTTTGCCTTGCGGGCAGCCTTTTCAGTGATCCATGCAGGATATACCAAGTCTGTATATCCAGGCAAAGCCTTAATATCACCTAAAGCCATACCAATTTGTGCCTTGCAGAAGTTTTGGTCCTCCTCCTTTGACATAGGCTCTGCAATGTCCATATCATATAGATTATCCAAATGGTCAGAAAAAATAAAGTCATCAAAAGATTTGGTTGGAGCCAGAAGTCAGTGTATTTGCAACTCTGAGGTGAGTTTGAGTATCTAAACAATACATGAGTGATGTTAAATCAGTAACACCATAAACCTACATTCAAGAAATCCATAAGTGCATTTCGGACCTCTGGAATGGCCTTGTTGTTCACTCCCAAACCCAGATTCTCTGATAGCACAAGCTTGGCAATGGCATTCATTCTTTTCAGATTCTTCGTCCATATACCATGGTAGGTTGCATGGCAAACATTTTGATTCCCCACCCGTTCTTGTTCATCGATGTTTGAAGAACCCTCTTCTTCATCAATCACAAATTCATCCTGAGGAGAAGGCTGCTCATTCCAGCCATCTGGCCAAGTCCAAGTGTTATCTTCTGACTTTGCCCACTCATTTAACTTCTTAGTCAGAAATATCCATATGTTCCATGCCTTCTCTGTTGTCAACAGAAATTCTCTTGCCTGGTCACTCTTGTAGACCTTGATGAGCTTGTTCATAAGAGTTTCTGTCTTTTTGATGGTCTTGGATCTAAGCCAAGGAAGGAAGGTGTGCGTAAACATATACTGAACCATATCGACAAAACTGGGCTGTTCTTCAATCAAGTCCTCAATGGCTTGCATGGGAGGGAGTATTAATGACAGGTGACCCTTTTCTTGGGTGAGGTTGGTGGTCTTCAAAATATTGTCATGTGAAGACTTGATGAGCAATGATATTTTGTTGGCAAAGACTTTGTCGCCACAAATCTTGTCCAAGTTGGCCTGGTAGTCTACCAAAACTTGCTTGGCATACGTGTTCATCCCCACCAGCTCAGTACGACGGTTGGTCCACAAGTAATTGTATATCTATCAAATCCCAAGTTAGCATGTTTGTGTGCATGAACATGCTTACCACTTACTGGATCAATGCTTGATACTGGTCCAAATTTTACCCATATAAAGGACTGAAGGGCACGAAGGTGGTCATACCACACTGGTGGTTGTTGCTCCACACCATAAAAAGCCAATGGCTCAATCCACCAAACCATCTATAAATAAATATTGTTAGATGGGTCAGATTTTATTTGTGAGAATAATCACTCACCTCTTTTATGGCAAGCTCAACACTGATCAGCTGTTGTGCCAAAGCATACACAAACATCCTTGTTGGTACTGGATAGAAGTCCAATAGACATCCAGGATACAAACAATCCATAAGGCCTGAATGCAGGGCCCTGAGTTTCATCGGCATTGATTGATGCACAAGGTCAAATTCAGGCTTGGAAATAACCAGAGAAGGTCTCTCCACCTCCTGCTCTGCTGCCTTGATCATAGCCAGCCAATAATTATTCAGTGCTTTTGTATAGATTGCTCTTTCCTCCTTATCATCACAAGCAAAGTATTCTATTGCAGCAGCCACCTTGTGACCTTGCCCTGTTTTGTTGGAATTTTCATGAAAGTGTTTTACATAGATCTCCATTCATGTTTCCATATAAGTATCATTGACGAAATCGCAAATACTTTGAGAGAGCTCCTCTTTGAAGGCATTGTTTGAGGAGTGATGGCTTTTGAACCAGTTCATCCGTGCCTCAGAGTCCAACTCTTTTGGCACATCCAAAAACTTTGTTGGAGTACAAAGAAATTTGAGAACTTTTGCTGAGTCCTCAACAACATGAATCATTGCATAAGAGATTTCTTAGCAACACAACAAAGAAGGTAATTGAACTTACTCCTCCAATCATAGGATACCAAGATTTCAGATGCTGGACACTAAGTCCAGTGTTGTTCTTTCCAGTTGAACAAAAGTGGGCAAAGTGGAATAGATCCAACAAGGATATAAAATGTTTATCATCTCTTAAAATCCTATCCAGAGGTGACCATGCAAGTGCCTGAGACCAATCCAGAGCAGATTGGATATATCTTCCCTTAGCCATCCCACCATCAGTTTGAAGGATGATATTTAAAATCATGTTCAAAGAGTCTGTATCTGTGTCCTTGTGACTTGGCAGAGTATTGTTTGCTGCCAGTTGGTGTTCGATCAAAGGTCAATTTTCATGACCATGAATATATTCTACCGTTTAGAAACCTCTTTGAGCAAGATCATGTGCAAGATCATGCAAATACATACCCAGATCTAAAAATCACACTAGCCAACATCCTTGCTGGAGTAACATATCCCTGGCACTGTCTCTGGCTTCCTTCAATGCATCTAGCTCCTCAAAATGAGCAGCCTCTCCCTTCTCAACCCTTCTTTTTGCATTCATAAAAACAGCATAGGCATAAATGGCATCCTTGTGGTGATCTTGCATATATGTGAAGCGATGATTTCCATTATACAGAATACTTGTAGAGCCAATGGCTGACTCTTTCCATTTGACCATGTTGTGATAGGCCCCTTCTGTTATGCTTGACCCAGGTAGGGGCGAGCACAGACTTGACTGACTAGACGACGTCAACAGAAGCATTAGCTTGACTGGACGCGGGGGACGCTAGAGGCATAGGCCTGACTAGGGTGGGACAAGAGGTTGTGGAGAGGTTGTGGAGGAGAGTGGCTAGGCGAACGACGAAATGAACTTGAAGTAGGCAATCAACTTGATGTATAGTCAAGTAGAAATAGCTTGGGAATACATGTGTGTGCAACCTGTATTTAAGGAAGGGGAAACGGCACACGGACCAAGTATAAGAAAGGAAACTATCGTCGAGATAGAAAAGGAACATTGTAGAACAACGTAGAAGAAGTATGACTAAGTGGAGGGAGAAACACTACTGGATAAGAGGAAACGATGACTGGCAAGTGATGAGTAATCGGCCAGTGTGTGGGAAGTGAGTCATCGTAAAGGAAATGGAAATGGTGTCCGTGAGAAGATAAGAAAGAGAAAGGGGCAAATCGTAACACCTTCCTTGATGGGCCTCAAAGAGGATATGTCAAGATTCCCTTTAAAGACACCAACATCAATTGCATTCTGAGCAATTTTATTTTAAAGCCCATGCTCTTGAATTCCTCAGATAAAGGAGCCCATGAAAGAAACATCAACATCACACAAGTTGATCTGTTGGTGACCCATAGTTGGACCACATTGAAGATTAGACTTGTCCATGACTGTCATCAATGCATATCCAAGAGTCGCTTTAGCCACCAAAGAACAAACATCATCCATAAGGATCTGGACAGCTGATGGTTTGACCAGCTTTATGTTGGGAATCTAAAGCCAAATCAATCATTAGTATCATTTCAAAGCAAATCTTAAATACATATGAAATCCTTCAATGGTACTTTCTATATAAACCCTGAGAAGCATGATCTAGCACACTAACATGCCACATACCTCAAAATCAACCTCATCTTCTACATTTTCCCTGGTAGCCTTAGCCTTCCCCTTGGGCTTGGGTTTGGTAGCTGGCTTGTCTACCAATTCAGTCTCCTGTGTTTGAATTAGTGGATTTCATCTTATATAGAAACAACAGACATACTCTGTCCTTTCCCTTGGCCCATACTTTGGATGTGGGCTTGGCTTTACCCTTTCCCTTCCTCTTCACTGGCTCCTCCTCCTACAAGCATCATCTGAAAAGAATCAAGCCAAGATTGATATATAACATACCTCTAATTCTTCATCAATATCTTTTTCCTTGTCATCATCTGACTCCAAAGAGTGAGACAACCACTAGAATGAAATGAAATGTAAGTCAGTTATACTATTATCCACAGACCCTAACTTACTCTTTCAAACCCCCTGAGATTCATATCCTATTTGAATATTTTAATACAGTGAAATATAAGTTCATGCGCACTATCATGCCTCTTATCTTGGTTGTGGCCTTGGGGGCAGAATCCTGATGATCAGTCAGTTGGCATGTTCATTCACACTATTATGCCTCTTACCTTGGTTGTGGCCTTGGGGACAGAATCCTAATGATCAGTTAGTTGGCATGTTCATGCACATTATCATGCCTCTTACCTTGGTTGTAGACTTAGAGAGAGAATCCTAATGGTCAGTCAGTTGACATGTTCATGCGCTGTAGAAAACACCTAGGTCCTGCGGGTGGATAAAAGGGGTAGTCCAACCCAGTCAGTAGCAAGGGTTAAGGTGGAAGGGTATGAAAGGTTTGTCCCAAGGGTAGCAGAAGAGAACAAAAGTAGAAGGATGATGCTTAGGAGTCGTTCCCCAACCGGGTGAGCTTGCACCCACTGTCCGTGCACTCCTCAAGCTTTAGAGGCTAGTGTAGGACTCTTCC
>JBBPTZ010001175.1:0-11149 GCA_038094315.1 Phylloporus cf. tubipes
TATTCCTGCCCTCACTGTCACGTATCCGCCCCAGGCCACACTCAATCTAATTGTCTCCGCAACCAATGCGACATTTGCAGTCGCTGGGGACATAGCGCCAGGTTTTGTCCCGGTCACCCGTGCTCACGCTGCTCTCAGTTTGGGCACGTACTCCTTGACTGTTCACTCAAGAACTTATCAGCAGATCAGGCCGAGGATATTTATGGAGATAACCGATCGCTTATCCGCCCCAGAGGTAACCTTTAGAGGGTTTACGAAGAGAATCGAGCCAGGAACTCGATTGTTAGAGGGGGGTAATGTTACGGTCATACTATTGCGTCAGCCCGTTTTTCTCTTTTCCTTCGCCTACTCTGATCCCGGCCCCTGCTGGGAGCATTACCTCTTTGTTGTATCGCTGAACCGGCAGCTCTTTTATCCTGCCTTCTGGCCAGACACCGTTCCTTCGGATCCTACCGGAACTGGCCCTGGACTTCTTTCTTGATCTCTACGTACGTTGCTAAGGACAGCTTTCTCTCCTCCGCCATTTCTCTCACAACGGTGTCGTCTCCCCAATACACTCCCACTGACTCATACATACTTACTCATCTGCAGTAGTTCTGTCCGCTTCCATGGACTTCTGTCAATTACATATGAACCAGTACTTATACCGTCGCTGCGTGTACAGTAGTCTTCATTCTTGATCTATGCAATCTAGCGTTGTATCTTGAACCAACCCCCAGACCTCTTTGAGCCGCTGCACACTCTTGAGTTGCTTTGTAAGTTCCTAGGTGATTCCTAGCAAACTCCCCTCGTTCACCTTCAACCCGACGACTGACCTGTCGTTCACACACCTTAGTTGAACCTCGACAACCCTCAACGTTCCGGATCGGACTGTTCGCAACGCTACACGTAACAACGACGGTCGAAGCAACACAGAGACCAATCAAAAGATGGTCTAAGACTTAGAGGAGGCAAGGCCTAAGCATGGTTTAGGAGTGAGGACAAGGAGGCGCTTGGATTCAGGTGGATGTGCAAGATACAAGGCAAGGGATCCAAGTGACTATGGTGAGGACTAAGTACTGTTGTACAATGCTGTCATGGGTGTCTCTCCGTAAGGTAAACACGAGTCGAAGTACGAGCAGTGGTACCGTAAAGGGTCAAGGTAACAATGGGCTTACTGAGACGAGATACATACTCAAAGAGGGCGGGGGGAGTGTCTGTGTAAAGGGAAGTAGTGATGGAAGGGGACAACATAGGAGGGAAAAGAATAAGTCGTAACACAGACTGACACCAATGGCGACCCTCACTCCTGTGCTTACTTCTCTCGCACCTTCGGCTATGCTGAGCGTAACTACGATATTTATGATCATGAACTCCTGGCAGTTATTCTTGCCCTCACTGAATGGCACCAGTACTTGCAAGGTACCGCCCATCCGGTCACTATCCTCACTGACCACAAAAACCTATCCTACATCAAAGACCCCCGGAAACTCTCCTGCCGGCAGGCACACTTGTCTCTCTTTTTACAGGACTTCGACATTGTCTGGCACATACTACCTGGCACCAAGATGGGTCCTGCTGATGCACTCTTCCACAAGGATCTAGTTGACACCTCCTCTGACAATGCCGATGCCTCCATTGTCCCTGACCCAGTCGTCATTAATGCCCTCGATCTTACCCTCACACGTCACATACAATCATCCTCCCTCACCGATCCCCTTGTACTCAAAGCCATCCGCAGTGTCCAGAAAGGCTCTCCCCTCTTCCCTTGCTCCACCCTGGAAGACTGGACTTTTGACGTGGGACACCTGTATTACAAGGGATGTCTGTATGTTCCCCCTGCCAATCGCTCTGCTCTACTCTACGTGCTCCACGAATCCCCCACCACTGGTCATGTGGGATGCTTCCACACTAAAGCCCTGGTTGAACGGGACTACTGGTGGCCCGGCCTCGCTACCTTTGTTTCCTCCTTCATTGCTGGATGCGCTGTTTTCCAATCCTCTAAAGTCAATACCCATCCCACCATCTCTCCGCTCTCACCCATCGCGTCTACCACTGCTCTCCCGTTCAAACAGCTGTCTATGGATCTTATCATGGACCTTCCCCCTGCTGCAGGACATGATTCCTTGTTGGTCGTGGTCGACCACGGCCTTTCGAAGGGGGTAATTTTATGCCCTTGTTTGAAAACTATTGATGCTCTCGGCATTGCCAATCTGTTCTTCCACCATGTATTCAAACGGTTCGGACTACACAACTCCATCATCTCTGATCGTGGCCCACAGTTTGCCTCCGCCTTCACCAAAGAACTTGCTCGACTCCTGAAATATGATGTCCGCCTCTCCACTGCCTACCACCCCCAAACCAACAGACAAACCAAACACACCAATCAAGAGATCGAAACGTACTTATGCATCTTCTGCGGCAATAACCCATCATCCTGGCCCAACCTTCTCACCACCGCTGAGTTTCATCATAATTCCATGCCCCATAGTTCCACCAAAGTCTCCCCATTCTCTCTTCTCCTTGGCTACGAACCCCATTCCTACCCCCCCCTTGGCAAAATGTTTCTCCCTGCCCTAAAAAAACGTCTCACACTCCTTGACAAAGCCCGTGATGAAGCACTGGCCGCACATGACTCAGCCCATCGGATCATGACTACACGATCAACCTGGAGCTTCTCCCCCTGGAAGATTGGAGATAAGGTCTGGTTAGAGGCCTCCAATCTCCACATCGATTACCCCTCTTGGAAACTCGCCCCCAAATGCTTGGGCCCCTTTGAAATCACCCAGGTACTATCACCACTCATGTACCGCCTCCAACTCCCGCCCACCTGGAAAATACATGATGTCTTCCACACCTCTCTCTTATCGCCCTATCATGAAACACCCACCTTCGGTCCTAACTTCACCCAACCACCACCGGATCTTGTCGGATCAGAAGAAGAGTATGAGGTTGACAAGATTGTGTCTCATTGAGGCGCACCGGGATGCCACAAGTACCTGACTGCATGGAAGGGCTACCCTTCATCAGAGAACACCTGGGAATCCGAGTCCAATCTCTGTCATGCTCCTGATATCCTATCTGCTTATAAGTGATCCTGAAATCTATCCTGAAGTTGTCTTCTCTGATTTCCTCCCCACTGTATATGCCAATTTGCCATGTCCTCCTCCTCCTCCTCTGCCTCTTCTGACTCATCTCACCTCGCCTCGCCAATCCGCTTGCGTCCAGTCTTCCCCAGCCACTTGCCAGTCTGCTTTTTACACCTGCTCTACACTGCTGTACTCACTGATAGTCATCTCCTCAGCATTATCGAGCAAATGCCCCTCTTCCAACTTGATGAGGTCTCCCAGGAACTCATTTGCCTTTTTCTAGACGTCTCTTCTACCCAGATATATCATGCTCAAGCCACCTCCAGTGACCTGCCTGCTGCCTTCGGTGCTCCTATGCACCTACTTATCAACAACACCCCCACCCGCATTTTGACCATACTCTACCTTCATGGTTTTGCCAACTTTGTAGAACATATTCCTGCTTGTGACATTTATACCACTTTTCGTCGTATCTTCCTCTGTATGGCCCCTGACAAACGAACCCACTATGTACGCTCCGCACTCTTCCCTTCTCCTCCACTGCTCCCTATTCCTGCTCCTGTATTCTCCGCTCCCCCTGATCCCACCTCTGTCTCCACCCTTCCTCCTGCCATAGCTCTCATTGATCACATCTCGTTGCCTATCCTCTCCAAGACTTCCACCGCAGCTGAGCCCCTTGCCATCGACCCCTTTGATGGCACTCATTGCGACAATGACTCTATCCAGACAATACGCACCTGGGTTGCTCATACTGAAGCAGGCAATGTCTTCTCCTCTCCTACCCATGTAGTCCCTTCTGCCCTTATCTGTCCTCTTGCATTCACTCTCACCGAGTGTTTTCAGTGTCACGCTTTGGGTCACTATCACGAGAACTGCGTTCATTATTCCTGCCCTCACTATAATGTGCCCACCCCAGGCCACACTCAATCTCATTGTCTCCGCAACCAATGCAATGTTTGCAGTCGCTGGGGACATAGCGCCAGGTTTTGCCCCAGTCTCCTGTGCTCATGCTGCGCTCAGTTTGAACATGTACTCATTGACTGTCCATTCGAGAACCTATCGGCAGATCAGGCCAAGGATATTTATGGAGATAACCGATCACTTATCCACCCCGGAAGTAACCTTTAGAGGATTCATGAGAAGGATCGAGCCAGGGACTCAATTGTTAGAGGGGGGTAATGTTACAGTCGTACTGTTGCGTCAGTCTGTTTTTCTCTTTTCCTTTGCTTATTCCGACTCCGGCCCCTGCTGGGAGCACTATCTCTTTATTGTATCGCTGACCCAGCAGCTTCTTTACCCCGCTTTCTGGCCTGACACCGTTCCTTCGTATCCCACCAGACCAGGCCCCAGATCTTGTTCTTGATCTCCTAGTGCGTTCTATGGACAGTGTCTCTCCTCTGCCATTTCTCTCACAACGGCGTCGTCTCCCCGTATCATTCTCACCGACTCATACGTAGTGACTCATCCACAGCAGTTCCGTCCAATTCTACAGACTTCCATTGCTTACATACTGTTGAGTACTTATACTGCCACTGCTTGTACTTGTAGCTCTATTCTTGATCTGCGCAATCTAGTGTTGTGTCTTGAACCAACCCCTGGACTTCTACTAGCTGCTGTACACTACTGAAGTACTCTGTGAGTTCCAAGGCAATCCCTTGTGAACCTCCCTCATATACCTTCGACCAGACAACCGACCTGTTGTCCGCACCCTCAGATTGAACCTCGGCTGCGCCCAACGTTCCGGATCTCCTTGTTTGCAATGCTATGTGTAACACCTACCATAAATCCAAGGCCATCCATTAGCCATGTCTGGTCCTCCACTTTGTGATTGTGCAAGTGTTTGGCTTTGAAATTGCCATCCATGATAAATCCACGGGTGTATTTCCAGCTGGAGTATGGATTAACATCTGTACTCTCTTTATTCCATAGACGACTTACTGCGACATATCATCTTCTTTCTTGGGGAATACATTCACACCAGGCTGTGGGCAGGCAGGACAAAAGAGAACGAGATCTCCACCTCCTGGGGAGTTATTCCAATGTCCAAATCTGGCCCATTTCATGAGTTTCAACAGTTGCCATTGGCATGAAACTCGTAACAGTTCTTTATATCAATCCTTGTTGTATGAAACTAAGCATTCTTTACAGAACATGAGAAAGAGGTACATACAACAACTAGGTGAGGAAAGGTGTTTCAAGTAATCCATCAGAGTTTACTATAGTAATTCTGTGCTGATGTACCACATTCGAGATTGTCGTGAATAAAATCGTCCAACATGGAAAATGTGAAGGCGGTTTGAGGAGAATCCATAGTGGCCAAGAATAGGCCAGATCAGAGGAGCTGGAGATGGAATGGTTCGGATTCCTCACACACACAGTATCCAATCTTCTGGAAGTGTATCCTAGTGACATCGACTACCATAATATAATCCAGTCCAGTGGGTCATCAGATGCTTGCTGGAATATTGGGACCAGCGTCACTCTGTTTCTCCAAATCCCAAAAGAACTGATCCTCTGGAACCTCCATTTCACATTCACATTCAGCAAACATCACAGAGGGACATGGCTTTCCTCCATGACCGACATGTAATCAGATATTCAACTGCAAAGTTGAAGACTATACTGCATATATTATTTAAAAGAGCATCCACTCACAAGGTGTAATGAATGTGACTCGAAGAAAACGCCAGTCCATTTATCAATCCGATGCAGTGGATTTTGCTCATATTGACAGATGCAACAATGAAAACAGAATAGTGGCCAACTAAAGCAGTCTGTATATCTGTAAATCCCATTGCATTCACATATACTGCAGTGATGTGGGTTTGGTGGGGCCTCCATGTCAAGAAGGGTGTCCAGGTATACATGTTGTTCAGATGCCCACTCACGGAGATAATCATTCTGTGTCTATATGATAATGTGAAAGTCTGTAATAAATCAATGATAACAAAGTGAGATCGTGCCTTTGTGTGTAACTGGAGCCTTGGTACTGGCTCCATGTCATCCATTTGGATATCTGGATCATGATGGAAATCCAGATCATATGTGGAGGGATTATCCATATGGGTTCTCTCGACATTATTCGACAGTGAGGAGGGGACAGCAGATTTCTTGGTTGGAGATTTGCTGTTATCACAAACTATCCTTGTCACCTTTCCTCTTGAGATGCCCTTGCTTTCCCAAGTAACCCATGTTACATGACTTCATGGCATCACAGCCTTACCCTTTAGCTTTGGCATGTCAATGGTATGGAATGTGCATCTACAGACATGATTGTGAACAACTTTTCATTGTGATCCTTGTGTGCATGCATACTGCATACCATGCTTCCGACGCCACGATGCGCAATAGGTATGGAATCAGGCAATATTGAAGATTCCGCCAGTAATAAATCCAAATACAGATTACTTCCTGCTTATTATGGTAACTCATTTTCCCATTATAGTATATCGTTACCCAATTAATCCTCAGAGAATCTCTAAAATCCTAAAATAGCTGTGGAATAATGATTTGCAGTGACCAAATTGAGAATTCAGATTTGGCATTGAATCAAACATTGCAGGTGGTTGAATCCTGTTGTTTACTCCCTGAATCCCAAGTTCACTGACACTCTACTGTGCTAATCTGTCCTTGAAAGATGAAAGCAGGACCTTCAAAATACACCCAGGAATCCTCTGAGGAGGAATATAACGTTACTGACTGGGATGAATCAAGTGCCAATGCTACAGATGAGGAATTCTCTGACAATGATGACCAAACTGGAAATGTCCAGAAGGAAAGCACCATATTAGACAGAAAGATGGGGAAGATCTCTGGCGAAACCAAACCTCTGCAGGTGACCAGGGAACGCATGCAGGTCAGCAGGGAGGAGCAGAATGTGTTAATGAATGGGAAGGCGCAATGGGTGAGTTGCAAGGGAGGTGTGAGGAAGAAGGTGTTCCTCCAGATTTTGGGGGAGCTATGAAAGCTGGAGAGTAATGAGGGGATAACAGATATTGATTGGGAGACAAAAACGAGGGTATGTAATCCATTTCTCTCATTATACTATTCGACTAACAAATAGAGAAAGAAATATAAGTCTTGGTTGTTTAATCAATCAAGGGGAGGAGCAAACCATAGCCGAATCAAGATCAGCAGAAGCTACACAGGTCGCTCAGTGGTGCAAGAAACTCACCAAAACAAAATAAATGATGCAATTGAAGATATTTCTGGCGAGAAACCTGGAAGTAAAGGAGTGCTCACCATATATCAAAAGGCGGTGAGCAGGATTTGGAGAGAGCTTGGAGAGGATGGTCAACTCCATGCAGAAGAGACAGTGGCCAGATGGAATCTAGATCGAGGACCGCCTGATGATGTGAAAGCTAGGTATAGTCTGCTTGGATGTTTTGATATACTGCGCAATTAACATTCATTCAGAAATGCGAGCTGCCATGGAGAGCGGGTATTCCGGGAGTTTTCTCAAGAGCTTTGGTGTGCATGTGGAATGCACATTGCATTTCTCGTTGGTTGAAAAGATTTGAAGGGGAACACAGTCACCTCATTGTAAGTTTCGGATTTAATGGTGATTTACCTTTCCTGAATATGTGCAGTCTCGATTTCAATAATGAAATTGGTGGCGGAGAGACGTTTACTGACATCTCATTAATCTGCAAAAAGTGGGAGAAGTACATTGGTACTATATTCAAGCTGCATGGCGAGCCTCCAGAGGATACTGGATGTTCAGATTCAGATGCAGAGGAGGTGGTGAGGCCAAAGCCATGACAGGCTAGACAGGACCCCACCAAATCTGTAATGCAAGACGATGAATCAATACACATTGGTGACATCAATGGCCTCTCAAGGGAGGAATTACAAGGACTTGTGAGGGGCTTTTTCATAGCCCATTATTGTTACAATCGCCCTATTTTACCCCTATTTTTCACTAATTTTCCTGGCCTTTAACACACCGTATTGCATTAACTATGCAATATCTACACTTATCCTGACACCTAAACCCCAATCCAGACTTAGCCAACCATAGTCAAAGCGAGTCATCGAGGCAACGCACAGCAGTGCAAGGCTGTGCAAATACCTGTGCTAAAGCAGTACACATCCAGCCCCTATGGCAGTGTTCGGCTGTACCCGAGCAGTGCATGGCTGTGCAAACCTTACCAACCTCAAGGACACTGCATGCTACAGATAAGTGCCTCATGGTAATCCTCATGGCTGACTCATCTTTCCGGATATGGAAGGCAAGTACAAAGCACAAGTCAGAACTAGTCAACACAACTCAGAAATACTGGGGCTATGCAACAGATACCAGTGCACACCCTAGTTCTAGTAGTTCTATTAGATGCATGTGTACTCCTCATGTTTACCGACACAGGATATCATAGATGTAGCATACACGAATGTAAACATTAGAATAGTATATAAAGGCCAAGGGCAAGCACTAGGGATTTTTCCCCAGTCTTGTTCTCTTGGAATTTCCTAGTCCTTACTGATTCCACTCTTGATAACTAGGCTTACTACTTGCTCTGGTAAGCAATCAGTCCTTAGGGGCTAGTCGTTTCAATTATTGTATGTGCAATGATTTCACTTTGAATCTGGCTTTTAATTATGCACATAGGAAGAATCTGTGGGTGGCCAAAAGCAGCTGCTCCATTAAAAAAGCTACCATCTCAGGGACGAAATATGATTTTGTCTATCTATCTCCCCCCCAACTTCGAATTCCTCGATGATCCAAGCCACATGAGGAAGGCAGACGCAAAAGCCTTTCTTGAATTTATCCAGGCGAGGCAGGAAAAACATCCTGAAAATGTATTTGAGTTTCACCATTGGATTAATGATGGTGGAGATCTGGAAGACCCTGTGGTTCCTTCAGATAACAAGGAACACTTGGAAGTAATGAAACACAGAAGACGGCAGAAACATCAAGACCGGAAAGAGAAAAATTGGATGAAGTCAAGCATGAGATCCGAGAATGAATCCAATGGTATGTGGACTGGAGATAAAGAACAGAGCGAATCTCAGATGGAGAAAATCCAACTTTGAAGCAAATCCATTGGCACTGATGAACAAGGTAGATCAAGACTACAATCAGTTCCTCTAACGAATGATATCAAAGAATTTCCTGCAACAACTTCTGTAAAGGATGATGTGAATTTGGAGAAACACCAGAAGGCAAAGAAGTCTGGAATGTGAAAAAGGGTACAATGCTCATTATTTTCTGACTGATGGACTAACAACTTGAATCAGCCAAAAATTGTTCCGGTAAACATGGGATCTGATAATGAATCAGATAATGCAAGCACACCGCGGATTAACGAAAAAAAGCAAGCACCATGAAAAGGTATGTGGTACATATTTACAATATATTTCTGTAAATCCTGGAATTTGTAGAGACTGCATGAAGAAACTCTGGATGCACAGTCCATGCGGGTACACACTCCATATCTGAAAGAAATGTCAATCTCAAAACGCACATGAGATCACTCTGAAGAATCTCAGGGTTTGTGATTCAATTATTGAACCGACATATTTTTATTCCTTATTCTAGAACCTGGGCATCGTTCAAACCATTCACAGCATGCACCTCCTGCATCTGACGCAAATGTTCCTACACCTAAAAAGGTAATCCGGAACAAAGCTAAATCATCAAAGGGAACACCAAGAAGAAAGCGGTAGTGACCATATTCATTTACACTACATATTACAGTATTTGCGATTGTGTAGCATGTGTAGTAAAACTATTAACAGATAAACAGATTGGTCATTATAATAGAAGACCTGGAGTAATATAATAGTGATGGTACACATTGAAGTACACAAGTGGGATACATCTGATTGCAGCATTAGTGTTTGTTAGGTTAACGGATTACTATATGTTAGGTTCATGGATTAGCATACATTGGATTAACAGATTAGTATACATTGGATTAACAGATTAGTATACATCCTATCAATGGATTACTATATGTCAGATTCATGGATTACCATACATAGGATTAACAGATTAGTATACATCAGAATAACAGATTAGTATATATCTGATTAATGGATTAGTACATGCCAGATTCATGGATTAGCATACATTCTATCAACAGATTAGTATATATCGAATTAACAGATTAGTATATACCAGATTCATGGATTAGCATTCATTGGATTAACGGATTAGTAAATACATCCTATCAACAGATTACAATATGTCGGATTCATGGATTAGCACACATCGGATTAATGGATTAGCATACATCAGATTAAGGGAATAGAATAAATCAGATTAACAGATTGGTAGATATTGTAATAATGAATTGGAGAAATTCGGAGTGACAGATCAGTAGACAATTAAACATTCCATTTATACAGATTGTATGATGGTGTACCAGATTATAAGTAGACACATAATGGCCATAGCAATGGATTAGTACACATTGGAGTAACTAATTAGTATAGTATGCATGTGGATTAGTATGCATCAGATTAACAGATTAGTAAATATTGAATGAAGATGGGAGAATTTATTAATATACATCAGATTAATGGATTATCCAACAATGACACAGGATGACCCTATGGATTGTTTGATGTGTTACTAGATTATTAGGTGAAGGGAAGAGGCCGAGGTAATGGATTAATACACATTGTCATAGCATATTCAGATACATGAGATTGATCTATTAGGATGCATCAGATTTACAGATTAGCATATGTTGGATTAATGGATTGGTAGACAATATTGTATTAGACGTCATTGGAATATCACATTAGTAAATATTGGATTAAAGGATTACTAGTTCACACATCAATGAAATTGTTGACTTTGGATTATGGAATTCGATGAAACAGTCCAATGAGACTAATCAGATTAACCATTTTGCACATGTAAGAACACATACTCTAAGCTAATACTCGTCATACTTTTCTTTCATCTTCTGGATCCATTCCAAAGTATCCACTGTATGCCTGATTTTCTCCCGAGCATGGACATGTTGCCTAGCGGAATTGAGGAAGTCGCTCCAGTATGATTGCATTGCATCTTGAAGTGGCATGTCATAACGATCATCCATTCGTGCACCGACAGTGACATGGGGTGTTTT
>JBBPTZ010001176.1:0-11149 GCA_038094315.1 Phylloporus cf. tubipes
GGTTGATGCCAACGTCCCATGCGGCTTTCATGGCCTTGAACGCGGGCTCTTCCTCTAGGACCCACGTCTATGTAGTAGTAGATGAGGTGCGGGCATAGGCGAGGAGAATACACGCATGCCCCATTTTGACGAACCAAAAACACCCATGGCCCGAAGTTCATGAAGGGAACGTACGCTCTTGAGCGGTGAACTTCAACAAAAAATCTGCGTTCTCGGTGCGCGTAATTTTAAGTTCTCCTTTTCATTTCGGAAAACAACCGCATAACTAGGCTGTTTCTGTACAAACCCATGCTTCAAACATCATTGGTCACAGGATTTGAGACATGCGTACTTCATCGGGGTCTCGGGAAACAATCAAGCAACCCGGAGAACTCGTCGTAAAACAGAAAAGGGGAGCAACCTAGAATGCCGTAAATGACCTGAGGAACACGCGGCGGCTTCGTAATTATGTACACTGGAAGCGCGCTCTTGAAGCACCAACGCTGGACAACGTTGACCAACTGGGCCCAAATCGTGTCGCCGACATCGACTGACTCAGGAACAGACTCGCCAGACTGTTTCCCTGCCTATCGAATCTTGTAACGCACTCCCTTGCGCTGCCACATTCCGTCGCCGAGGAGGAAGTTGTTGACAATGACTGGTGCGTGCCAAGAGGATGGTGCGCGCGTTCGTGCTGATGGTCGACAGATCGTCGTGACCCACCAATTGAAATGAAAGCCCACTACGGCATCCGGGCGCTGACATTTTCCACCAATGGCGAGCATCTATTGTGTGGAGGACCGGGTTCTGACGTTCAATTATGGCGAGTGGAAGACGGGAAAGAGGTGGGGAGCTTGCGAGGGAATGGTGAGCTGTGTCTTGCTGTGTCCAACGATGGGAGGTGGATTGCGCACGGAACCTATTATGGGGAGATGATCGTCTGGGATGCGGAGACGCACGAACAAGTCTTCAAACAAAACGACGATCTGAAAAGCATATATGCAGTCGGCTTTTCGCCTGACTCTACTCGTCTCGTCTCTGGGTCGCGGAATGGGAAGGCATCCATCTGGAACATGGAAACACACGAACGAGTGCAAAAGCTTGACCACGGGCATCCAATATATGGAGCGAAATACTCGCCACAGGGAGATCGAATCGCAACAGCTGCAAAAGACACCATTCATATCTGGGATAACAACGATGGCCGTTTACTTGTGGACATTCCAACAGGCGTCACCCCGTTCTACAACAAAGGTTTGGTGTGGTCCAACGACCACCTCTTTGTCGTGTCCAACGGTAAAATGAAGCAGATTGATGCATCCACTGGGTCAGTGCTCTCGGAATGGGGAGTTCCCGATAGCGGCGCAGATTCATGTGTTTCGCTACCAAAGCACGGGAAATTCATCGCATACTCCACGCAGCGCACCGTCACATTCTGGGACACATCCACACACGCACAGCTCAGTCTTATCAATCGCCCTCGAGGCATACAGTCGGTCGCAATCTCACCGGACGACCGGCTGATTGCAATCGGAGAAAGGGGCGGGAGAATCACAATCGAAATTCTATCCCAGGTCGTCGTAAGTACGGGCATATTATGGCACGTCTGAATATCTGATGGGATGGTGGACTACGCCAGGCGACCACACAAGAGGAAGAACAACCTGCTGTGCAGCCTTTGACCTCGAGCAACCACGATGACGAACCACAAGTATGAATTTACCTTCTTGTATGGGTGAAGCGACTGATTAAATGCACCAGGGGGGACCTGAGAGTCGTGATCTGCTCGAGGTAGGTGATGGCAAATTCGCAAATCTTCAACGTGGAGTCTAATTCGACATTCGGCGTCCTCACGCTATGGTATACGTCCTCTCAAGGAGCATGAAAAACCAGACAAGATGGTCTCTGCCCCAGAGAACAACCCACCGGATTCTACCCCGGTCGGGTCGAAATCGAGCGAAGACGGTGAAATCGGACTCGACGTGTGTACTTGCTTGGCTTTGAAATCAAGCTCTTACAATCGCACAGGATGAGTTACCGTCAAGCACACCAGGACCATTGTTCGACTTTGACGAGGTTAGTAGTTACCTTGGTCTATTTTGTTTTTGTTTCTATACTGACACTCAAAAGGCACCATCCCCGACCCGCTCTATACATAAACCCGAGCAGAAAGGGCCGCCGCCTTCTTCTCTTCCTGTGGCACCCTCGTCAAATACCCCGCCGATGATCTACCCGCCAGGGTCACCACCGGAGGAGGCTCCCAATGTGACCAAGTCATCTTGGGGATTACCAAGGCTGAAAACGTGGATCAGGAAGATGCGAGGTACCAGGGACGCAACCGGAGACGAATGTGATCGACGATCACATGAACTCGGTCCCGATTCTCTACCTCGTTCCCCACCCAGGAATGTCACGAAAGTGGGACGTTCGAGAATAGCCATGGGTAAACGTAGGCGGGTGAGTGTCCTGAATTAGTATGGCGCCTCGAATCTGATTGTACATCCTCTTAGCGAACAGTAGCAGCACCCATTCTGAGACCAAAAGAGAAAAAAGCGCCTTCCACCGAGCCGAAGAAGGGCATGTTTGAGAACATCTTCCGGAGTAAACGAGGTGCTACGCGTCCCGTGGAAACAAACCCGGTAAAAAAAGTTAATCATTGGTGATAACAGTCCCGTCATATCTTCTCTTATTCTGCTAGGCGCAGCGAGCAAGTGGTGCATCAGCGCCTCCGGCAGAGGACGTTCCTGTCAACGAGGCCTCACCCGGCGGACCCAGCAGACAAGGTACTACGACGAACCTAGTGGGTCATCTTTGTGGTGGTCAACTTCGCCTCGATGGCTTATTTCACACTTGGCGCAGCAGGCAAATGGTGGTTCAGCGCCATCGGGCGGGAGTGCATCCGACCCAGTTACTTCCCCCAGTGGACAAGGCATTATGGTATGACAATTTGTTCGTCATGGTCAACCTCGTCTAAAGTAACTAGGGCCAGCAGACGATCACAATCAATGCAGAATCCCGCGTCGGGGATTTATATATTTCGGTGGGCATCATGTACCTCAGCTGACGTTCTTGGACTCACAAGTGGACCAGGATCATGCAGACCGAAAGAAGGCAACAGTTGCAGTGACCATGCCGGCGTGGTTGGTATGCACGTGTTTTCGATCGCTGGCGGTGAGCGAGGACGGGACGCATTCGTAATCTTGCATTGATCGTTTGATGTGAGTGATATATGTCCTTTTCGATTTCATTTCTGACGAGTGCGGGTTCCATGTTTATCTGGTGGACGAAACAGGGGATTTCCAGGACCGGGTGCAGCACCATTTGTGTTTCTCGGAGGCTAACAGAGAACTCGTCGCTGGCTTGGCGGTGCAAATATAGCGTTCATATGTCGAGAAGTTGGTGGTTTGCTACGGGTAGCAAGTCTATCGGCCACGACTACGTTGTCCCAAAAGACATACGTCTAGTTGCTATGCTACAATTCCTTCCGACCTACAAAAGTAAAAACAAAAACAAAAACAGTCTGTATGCCCGTGATGACATGCGCCTCGCTTCTCCCTTCAAAATCGCATCCATGTCTGGCCGTCCCTCCGCGATCCGCACCGATGGCGGTACCAGCCACTCGTGCGCGTCCTCTTTTGCGTACCGAAGAGTATACCACCCCACGTAGCAAAGATCCCGATCAAGTTGTTCAACCAGCTCGACGTGGGCACGTTCACATGGCAGAATTGAATGTGGCCTGGGGGTCGGGTTTGTCAGGTGTGCAATGATGATAAGCGTCATGGGCTTACTTGTATCACGGAGCGCCCAGATGAACACTATGCGGCCGGTGTTCAGCGGCGAGTCGGCCCGCTGAGAACATGCTCGATCACGAGCGAATCTAGCGACACAACATGCCGAAACAAACAGAAGTTCCAGGAAGGATGTACCAATGTCGTATATGTATGCAATGGCACCTGGCTGGGAACGAAGATGAGCCAGGTCAGCAACATTGCAAGAAGGGTGGAGAACCACATGAGCGCAGAGAAGAGAAGCGCGGGATGAGGACAAAGTAGCGGTACCGCTCCTTCATGTGAGACAGGCTGGTGGTTGACCAACACCTTCCCCGACCTTGATTTTATGGCACCACCAGGGTCAGGGAACACTAATTTGGTGTGACTCGACTCTCTTCTGGACGTAGAGTTGTCATACTCTAGCGACGACATCCGTTACCAGTCCGGTGGTGTAGACCTGGCTCGGCTCAACTCGAGACCAGGAGACTTGGGAGATGCGGAACCAGACGTACACGCAGTGAGAACAAAAAGCATCGAAGCGACCTTTGGCCATGTGTGTGAAGTCGAGCCCCCGAAGCGAAAAAAAAGGATGCATTTCAGCGCGAAAACGGCCAGATTCTGACGTATGCAAAGTAGGAGCTGTCCCCTGCCAACGGAACCGCGTCACGACGGAATATGTCAGCTTCAAATTTACACGCTGTTTTGAACGTCATACAGGGACAGTGGGGTGATCGCGATGCCGAAGTTGAGGCGCCGTCGTTGGGGTCTCCATGCCCAGCGCGGGGGATAACACAGCAAGCGTGATGCATGTGGACAGGACTAATGACGTCACCAGATTGCGGCATTTGTCGCGGCTGGGTGTCGGACGTACGTGCAGGATAGCAGCGAATGGGTGGCGTTTGCGGGGAAGCACGGCCGAGTGCGAATCCCGATTTTGAGTCGTCTTTTTCCAACACCTGCGTAGTCTCCGTTAAACATACCAGTCATATGGCATCATAAGGAGTGACAGACACAATCAAATCGGTACACATTCTCATTGAGGCGCATGATGTCCTTCGCTGATCGACGACAGCGCCCAGTCCACCTGAATAGTTCATAATGGCCGTGACACGACGAGTCCTGCAATACGAGCTGCACCTGTTTGATGAATACACTGAGAGCCTCGTACCTTGTCGACCCTATAAAGTGGACGTGAAGAACGAAGACCGACCATGTATCCAAACATCTGCTCCTCGAATGCATGCTGATCGATCTCACTGTCGAACAAACGTTCGCAGGACTAGAGCGTGAGATCGTAATTGCCATCAGTGTTTGTAATCATTCCGTCAAATCGAGCAAGCTGTGGTATTGTAAACATTTTGTCGTCCTTTGAAAACTCTACCCGATAGCCCACGGGAAGAAACGTGCTGAACCCCTGGATCAGCGCCGGTGGGCGCTAGTAAATGGATGCGAGACACGCCCGATGACCTCCGGCGTGTCTGCCCTACACCAAGAGTGAGCGTCTCATAGAGCCAGAGGCGAACACTCACCGCCGAGTCTCCAATCAAGTCTAGAAATCCGTTGTACAGCTCGAGGAAGCATCCAGGATGTTGAACGGCCGATATCGCGACATAGGACGGTGTGCCGTCGCTGTCGTGACGCTATCCTCCGACTCGCTCGACGTCCATTGCAATGTCCGGCTCAACTGTGCGTCCCCTGGCATCCGACCAACTTGGCGTTCGCTGTTCTTCGACGCATCGGAGTCGTGGGTGAACAATATACGACGTGTGCATATTGTTAGTATCGCAACGAGCTCGCGCTGATGTAGCGCACTTTACCGCTCTGAACGAGGTCATAGGTCCTTCGTAGTTTCTTTCGCAGGCACGTCCAAATCAATGTAAGACATTACTAGGCGTGCCAGCGATGTGTCGACCTTGTCGCGATCGTGAGGTGACGCAGAATTTGGCACTGATGAAACAATCAGATGTCCAGTGGATTTGTTGGGGGAAAAAGTATGAGGGTGACCTCGCGCAGAGTAGGCGTCGGCAGTGTCGGACGTGTTGATGCCAACTTCCCATGCGGCTTTCATGACTTCGAGTGCGGACTCTTCCTCTAATCCACGTCTATGTAGATGAGGTGTGGGCATTGGCGGAGAGAATACACGCATGCCCCATCTTGACGAACCAAAACTACCCATTGTCCCAAGTTACTGAATGGAACGCGCGCTCGAGTAGTGAACTTCAACAAAGAATTTGCACTCTCGGTGCGCGTAATTTCAAGTTCTCCTTTTCATTTCAGGGAATCCAACTGTATAACTAGGCTGTTTCTGTACAAACTCATGCTTCAAACATTATTGGTCACAGGATTTGAGACATACATACTTCATCAGTGTCCCAGGAAGCAAACAAGAAATCCGGAGAGATTCGTGGTATGAAAGAAAAGGGGAGCAACCTAGAATGCCGTAAATGGCCTGAGGAACACGCCGCAGCTTCGTAATTACACCGGAACTTGAAGCGCCCACGTTGACCACCTGGATCTAAATCCTGTCGCCGACATCAACTGAACAGACTCGCCAGACGGTCGTCCTGTCCATCGAACTTGTAACACACTCCCTTGCCCTGCTGAATCCGGTCGCCGAGGGAAAAGCTGTCGACAATGACTGGTGCGTACCAAGAGGATGGTGCGCGCGTTCGTGCTGATGGTCGACAGATCGTCGTGACCCACCAATTGAAATGAAAGCCCACAACGACATCTGGACGCTGACATTTTCCACCAATGGGGAGCATCTCTTGTGTGGAGGACCGGGTTTCGGGGTTCAATTATGGCGAGTGGAAGACGGAAAAGAGGTAGGGAGCTTGCAGGGGAATGGTGGCCTTTGTCTTGCTGTGTCCAACGATGGGAAGTGGATTGCGAATGGGAACGTCTATGGCGAGGTGATCGTCCGGGATGCAAAATCGCACGAACAGGTCTTCAAACAAAAGGACGATTTGGTGAACATATATGCAGTCGACTTTTCGCCTGACTCTACTCGTCTCGTCTCTGGGTCGATGAATAGGAAGGCATCCATCTGGAACATGGAAACACACGGACGAGTGCAAACGCTTGACGCCAAGAAACCGGTAAAAGCAGCGAAATACTCGCCACAGGGCGATCGAATCGCGATAGGCGTAGAAGACACCATTCGTATCTGGGATAGCAACGATGGCCGTTTACTTGTGGACATTCCAATAGGCGTCACCCCGTATTACAACGAAGGTTTGGTGTGGTCCAACGACCACCTCTTTGTCGTGTCCAGCGGTAAATTGAAGCAGATTGATGCATCCACTGGGTCAGTGCTCTCGGAATGGGGAGTTCCAGATAGCGTCGCAGATTCATGCATTGCGCTGCCAAAGCACGGAAAATTCGTCGCATACTCCACGCAGCGGGCCATCACATTCTGGGACACATCCACACACGCACAGCTCAGTCTTATCAATCGCCCTCGAGACATACAGTCAGTCGCAATCTCACCGGACGACCGGCTGATTGCAATCGGAGAAAAGGGCGGGAGAATCACAATCGAAATTCTATCCCAGATCGTCGTAAGTACGGGCATATTATGGCACGTCTGAATATCTGATGGGATGGTGGACTACGCCAGGCGACCACACAAGAGGAAGAACAACCTGCTGTGCAGCCTTTGACCTCGAGCAACCACGATGACGAACCACAAGTATGAATTTACCTTCTTGTATGGGTGAAGCAACTGATTAAATGCACCAGGGGGGACCTGAAAGTCGCGATCCGCTCGAGGTAGGTAATGGCAAATTCGCAAATCTTCAGCGTGGAGTCTAATCCGACATTCGGCGTCCTCACGCTATGGTATACGTCCTCTTAAGGAACGTGAACAGCCAGACGAGATGACCTCGACCGCAGAGAACAACCCACCGGATTCTACCCCGGTCGGGTCGAAATCGAGCGAAGACGGTGAAATCGGACTCGACGTGTGTACTTGCTTGGCTTTCAAATCAAGTTCTTACAATCGTACAGGATGAGTTGCCATCCAGCGCACCAGGACCCTTGTTCGACTATGACGAGGTCGGTGGCCACTTTCGTCTATTTTTTTGTTTTTGTTTTATACTGACACTCGAAAGGCGCCATCCCCGGCCGCATCTATACATAAGCCCGAGCAGAACGGGCTGCCGCCTTCTTTTCCTGTGGCACCCTCGTCAAACGTCCCGCCGATGATCTACCCGCCAGAGTCACCACCGGAGGAAGCTCCCAACGTGACCAGGTCATCTTGGGGATTACCAATGCTCAAGAAGTGGATCGCGAAGATGGGGAGTACTAGGGACGCAACCGGGGACGAATCCAATCAACAATCGCGTGAACTCGGCCCCGATTCTCTACCTCGTTCCCCACCCAGGAACGTCACGAAGGTGGGACGTTCGAGAATGGCCATGGGTCAACGTGAGCGGGTGAGCGTCCTGAATAGGGAAGAATTAATGTGGTGCCTCGAATCTGATTGCATATCCTCCTAGCGAACGGTAAAGGGACACATTCCGAGACCGAAAAAGAAAGAAGCGCCTTCTACTGAGCCGAAGAAGGCGATGTTTAAGAACATCCTCTGGGGCAAAAAAGGTGCTACGCGTCCCGTGGAAACAGGCTCGGTAAAAAAAACATCAGTGATGACAGCCTCGTCATATTTACTCTTGTTTTTCCAGACGCAGCAAGCAAGTGGTGCATCAGCGCCTCCGGCAGGGGCCGCTCCTGTCAATGAACCGTCGCCCAGCGGACCCAGCGGACAAGGCGCTTCGGCAAACCTAGTGAGTCATTTTTTGTGGTGGACAACCCCATCCTAATGGCCCGTTGTCCTGCTCGGTGCAGCAGGCAAATGATGGATCAGCGCCATCAGGCGGGAGTGCATCTGACGCAGTTACCTCCCCCAGTGGACAAGGCATTATGGTATGTCAATTTGTTGGTCATGGTCAACCTCGTCTAAAGTAACCAGGGCCAGCAGACGATCACAATCAATGCAGAATCCCGCGTCGGGGATTTATATATTTCGGTAGGCATCACGTACTTCAGCTGACGTTCTTGGACTCACAAGTCGGCCAGGATCATGCAGACCGAAAGAAGGCAACAGTTGCAGTGACCATGCCGGCGTGGTTGATATGCACGTGTTTTCGATCGCTGGCGGTGAGCGAGGACGGGACCCATTCGTAATCTTCCATTGATCGTTTTATGTATGTCCTTTTCGATTTCATTTCTGACGAGTGCGGGTTCCATGTTTATCTGGTGGACGAAACAGGGGACTTCCAGGACTGGGTGCAGCACCATCTGTGTCGTTCGGAGGCCATGGCATAACAGGGTACTCGTCGCTGGCACGGCGGTGCAAAGATAGCATTCATGTGTCGAGAAGTTGGCACGGGTAGCGAGTCTATCGACCACGACTACATAGTCCCAAAAGACATAACATCTAGTTGCTATGCTACAATTCCTTCCGGCCTACAAAAATGAAAATGTAAACATAGTCTGCATGCCCGTGATGACATGCGCCTCCTGCCATCCTCGCTTCTCTCTTCAAAATCGCATGCATGTCTGGCCGTCCGTCCTCGATCCGCACGGACGGCGGTACCAGCCACTCGTGCGCGTCCTATTTCGCCATGTCTACTGAGTGCCAAAGAGTATACCACCCCACGTAGCAAAGATCCCGATCAAGTCGTTCAGCCAGCTCGACGTGGGCACGTTCGCATGGCAAAATTGAATGTGGCCTGGGGGCCGGGGTTTGTCAGGTGTGCAATGATGATAAGCGTCATGGGCTTACTTGTATCACGGACCGCCTAGATGAACACTATGGGGCCGGTGTTCAGCGGCGAGTCGGCCCGCTGAGATCGGTCACGAGCTCGTCTAGTGACACAGCATGCCAAAACAAACAGAAGTTCCAGGAAGGATGCACCAATGTCGTATATGTATGCAATGGCACCCTGGCTGGGAACGAAGATGAGCCAGGTCAGCAACATTGCAAGAAGGGTGGAGAACCACATGAGCGCAGAGAAGAGAAGCGCGGGATGAGGCCAAAGTAGCGGTGCCACTTCTTCATATGGGGCATCACGGAAAAACTGGGAGTAGTCGACCAACATCTTCCCCGATCTTGTTTTTTTTTTGTCAGATCATCTGACACACGCTAATTAGAATGCTGTCCCGGCTAATCACGTCACCTGGCGTGGAGTAAGGCAGTGAGCCAGGTGACGAGAGCGGGATAACCACACTGTCGTCATCATTGAGACGAGGGAATCATGGGTGACATGGTGGAGCGATGTGAGAACACGGTAATGTAGGGGTGCTCACAACGATGGCGATGAGGCGAAGTGTCGTAGAGCTCGAGGGTAGGTAGTACGTCGGTGTGAACGGATGCGCGAAAGGTGCATGTAAGGTAGAACAGCTGTTGTCCTCTATTCCGTTCGACGTCCATAGCGATGATCAGCTCAACTGTGTGTTTCGGTCTCCGCCTGGCATCTGCCCAACTTGACGTTCGTTGTTCTTCGACACATCGGAATCGCGGGCGAATAACAGATGATTAGTCAGCATTCTGTCGTTGTCTATCTAAGACCTAATCCTAATCTTCTATTTCAGCTCCTCTCTGTCATAGACACCAATAGTTTCCCTTTCTTGAAAAAGCCGCATGCACATCTGTTCATCGGGTCTCATCCATGCACGACATTGATTTCCCTCGTATGAGTAAAACTGTTCATCAAGCGGGCATCTGACAAGCTGACTCGCATCCCTGTTCTTGGTAAGATGCGAGACCAAAGTCAAGATGGTTCTCATGGAGGGAAAAAGAGATGAACACCACACATGCATGGTCACAACCATTGACAGTTTGCCAGCATTGGTGAACAATGGCCCAACAAAAAAAAGGCAAGCACAAGTGAGCGATAGGGAACAGCAGAGGTGTGGCACACCCGTGCGGGTCACGGGTGCGGGTGTCATGCGGGTGCGGGGACCGGGTGTTTGCCAAAAATGGCAATGGTAAGTAGCGACCGTCACGGCAACCACTACCACCACCGCATACGCAATAACGGCGTACTAGCCACTGGACATGGACGACGAGGAGCGCGAAGGCAACATGTCTGCGTGCCACAACGCGTCCCAGCCACTCCGGCCACTCCCTCACCATGTCGACAACGACGACGTGTCCTGTGCAACCCCCACCGTGTCATTAACGAGGGGGACACAGTGCATTGGCAGCGACCGCACCACTACCACCTCGTTGTCGCCAATGACGACATGTCCTGACGGCGAGGGCACAGTGATGCAGTGCCCTAGCCCCTCCCCCACCATGTCGACGACAACGTGTCCCCGGCCCGTCCACCCCCCTGTGTCGTTGTTGACGACGACATGCCCCATCCACCCCCCACCGTGTCATCAACGAGGACGGC
>JBBPTZ010001177.1:0-11144 GCA_038094315.1 Phylloporus cf. tubipes
ACTGGGGGCGGCTTGACCATGATACACTTGAGTGGTGGAGACATCTAGGAAGAGACAGATGAGTTCCTAAGAGACCTCATCAAGCCAGAAGAGGGGCATGCATTTGATGACTCTGAGGAGGTGGCTATCAGTAAGTGTCACGGTGTAGAGGAGGTGTAAAAAGTGGACTGGCAAATGGTAGGGGAACATGGGGTGTAGGCGAATGGGTGAGGCTAGGCGAGAAGAGTCAGAAGAGGCAGAGGAGGATAAGGACATGGTGAAGGGGCATATACTGGTGGGAGGAAATAAGTGGGATGACCTAGGAGAGGTTTCGGGCCTGTTTATAAGCAGACAGGATGTCAGGGGTGTGGCAGAGATTGGACTCGGGTTCCCAGGTGTTTTCTGATGATGGATAGCCTTTCCATGCAGTCAGGTACTTGCAGTGTCCTGGTGCACCCCAATGAGACATGATCTTGTCAGCCTCGTACTCTTCTTCTGATCTGACAAGATCCGGTGGCAGTTGGGTGAAGTTGGGACCAAAGGCAGGAGTTTCACAATAGGAGGACAAAAGTAAGGCATGGAAGATGTCATGAATTTTCCAAGTGGGCAGTAGTTGGAGGCGATACACAAGGGGAGATAGTACCTGAGTGATTTCAAATGGACCCAGGCGTTTGGGGGCAAGTTTTCGAGAGGGGTATGCAATGTGGAGGTTGGAGGCTTCTAGCCAGACCTTATCTCCGACTTTCCAGGGGGAAAAGCATCAGGTGGTGTGTTCAGCCATGATCTGGTGGGCGGAGTCATGCATGGCCAGTGCTTCATCACAGGCTTTGTCAAGGAGTGTGAGGTGTTTTTCTAAAGCAGGAAGGAAAGTCTTCCTGAGAGGGGGGTAGGAGCGGGGTTCATAGCCTAAAAGGAGGGAGAATGGGGATACATTGGTGGAGCTATGAGGCATGGAGTTATGATGAAACTCAGCGGTGGAGAGGAAGTCAGGCCAGGATGTGGGATTATTGCCACAAAAGATCTGTAGATAGGTTTCTACTTCCTGATTGGTGCATTCTGTTTGCCCATCAGTCTGTGGGTGGTAGGTGGTGGAAAGGTGGACATCGTATTTCAGGAGGTGAGCAAGTTCCTTAGCGAAAGTGGAGGCAAACTGTGGACCTCAATCCGAGATAATGGAGTTGTGGAGGCTGAATCATTTGAATACATGGTGGAAGAACAGGGTGGCTATGCCTAGAGCATCAATGGTTTTCGAACAAGGGCATAAAATTACCCCCTTCAAAAGGCCTTGGTTGACCACAACCAACAAGAAGTCATGTTCTTGAGCAGGGGGAAGGTCTGTGATGAGATTCATAGATAGTTGTTTAAACAGGAGGGTGGTGGTAGAAGCGATGGGTGACAAAGGGGGAACAGTAGGATGTGTGTTGACTTTGGAGGACTGGCAAACTGCGCAGCCAGCAATGAAGGAGGAGACAAAGGTAGAGAGTCCAGGCCACCAGTAATCCTGTTCAACAAGGGATTTAGTATGGAAGTGTCAGCATGACCAGTAGTGGGGGATTCATGAAGTGTGTGGAGCAAAGCAAAGCAATTGGCAGGGGGTACATATAGGCATCCTTTATAGTACAGATGCCCAGCGTTGAAGGTCCAATCTTCAAGAGTGGAGCAAGGGAAGAGGGGGGAGCCTTCCTGGACACTGCAGATTGCTTTGAGCACAAGAGGGTCGGTGAGGGAGGACGATTGTATGTGGCATGCAAGAGTGAGGTTGAGGGTGTTGATTACAACCGGGTCGGGGACAATAGAGGTGTCAGAATTGTTGGAGGAGGTGTCAATGAGATCTTTGTGGGAGAGTGCGTCAGTGGGACCCATCTTGGTGCCAGGTAGTACATGCCAGATGATGTCAAAGTCCTGTAAAAAGAGAGACCATTGCGCCTGTCTATGGGAGAGTTTCCAGGGATCCTTAATGTAGGACAGGTTCTTGTGGTTGGTGAGGATCGTGACCAGATGGGTAGTACCTTGCAGATACTGGCACCATTCCGTGAGGGCAAGGATGATGGTGAGAAGTTCACAGTCATAAATATTGTAATTACGCTCCATAGAGCTGAAGGTGTGGGAGAAGTATGCACAGGGGTGAGGGTCGCCATTGATGTCAGTTTGCATAAGGACCGTGCTGGCTGCAATGAGGAAGGCATCGGACATGATGGAGAATGGTTTGGTGACATCAGGGATAAGGAGCATGGGGGTGGAGGAGAAGATTTTCTTCAGCTGGTCGAACATGTGCTGTTGGAAACCTGTCCAGGCCCATGGTTCGTTCTTCCGGGTGAGGAGGTTTAGCGGGGCGACAATGTTGGAGAAGTCGGATATGAACTTCTGGTAGAAGTTAGCAAAGCCCATAAATGAACAGACTGCTTTGACAGAGGAGGGAGGCTTCCAGTCCTGGATAGCCTTTAGCTTGGTGAGGTCCATCTCGATCTTTCCTTGACTGATGACAAGACCGAGGTATTCCATGCGGGGGGTATTGAAGGAACACTTAGATAGTTTTAGGGATAGTTCATGCTTGCGGAGGCATTGTAAGACACAGCGGGTGCATTCGTGGTGGAGAGCAATGTCGTTCTTGGTGTGAATGCCTAGATCTAACTGGGAAGAAGATGTCGAGACAACTTTCCACTTTAAAAATCCTTGGTGTCAATGGCTGCGATGGAGGTGTTTTCTTTGGCCACATCCTTGAAGCAGACCTTGAGTATTTGGAGGACTTCGTCCTCATTCTTACCTCAAGTTTTCAGGGTATTGACATATATGTCGATAATGGAACAGGTGGTAGCGGGTGGGGCAGAGGATGAGGATGCAATTGGGGCGGGAACAGTCTTAGTGTTACAAATGTTCTGTGGGCAGTGGGTGGGGGATGAGGCAGTGTGTAGGGCAGTGGGGCAATTCCCAGCATTGTGACCTCCCTTGCGGCAGCAGAAATAGAGTTTCTTTTTAATGCATCTCACACGTTCGGTGGGTGTGAGCTTGTTAAGCTGGATGGTGTCAATGTCCATGGCATTGGGGTTGGTGGTTGAGCGGTGATGAGAATATGAGGGAGTGAAGTGTTCCTTGGTGATGGCATCCATGCAGGAGACTTGGGTGTGGAAGGCCTTGGCCTTGGCAATCCAGTCTGCAATGGTGGTGGAGTTCTTCTCAGTGCTGATGACAAGCATAGAGATGCGAGGGTCAAGTCCAAGGGAGAAGAGGTCAATGAGGGTTTCTTGGTCGGTCATACTGGCCTTGGACACAAGGTTCTGGAAGTTGGTGATGAATTTCTGGAAGCCGTCGTTTGTGACGCCTCCAGTGGTGCAGAAGGACTTCTGGCGGAGCTGGGTGAGCTCATGGCGGGCAGTGGCTTTGATGTCGAAAGGGTAAAAGGTGGTCTGGAAGTTTGTAGCCAGCTTTTCAAAGGTTTTCTTAGAGGCAGCAAGGTGGGTGTCGGCCATGAGGTCATACCACATCTCAGAGAAGGATACACCTTGATCCTTGCTCATTTTATTCAGGGTTGTCATGACCTTGGACTCATTGAAGGTATAAAGCAAGGGGTTGATAGCAAAGTAGGCACACATGGCCTTCATCCAACACATGGCGTCAGCAGGTTCTCCAGAGAAGTTGGCAAGAAGGGCTGCTTTAAGTTCAGTGGTGGAAGACATAGGTGATTGCGGTGGGGTAACAGTGATAGGACTAGGGGTACAAGGCGGCAATGGTACGATGGGTGGGGGATTAGGTCATGTGGACAGGAGGAGGCCTGTGGGTGGGGGTTGATGATGACGGGGGATATACTCTGGGATGGGTGCCTGGGTTTCGTCGTCTGACTGTGGAGGGCAAAAGCGAGAGGTTCTCAAGGGGTGTGCTATGGTGACAAGGGTGGGGCAGTCCTACTCCATAAATAGGAGGAACATAGGGAGATTCTTGATTTTTTGTTACATATAGTGTTGCAAACAAGATCTGGAGTGATGGGAGTAGCTAAAGCTCAGTCCGATGGTGTGGTCAACAGGTCGGTCAATGGATGAAGGTATGCGAGGGGGGTTTACAAGGAATCACCTTGGAACACTCAGAGCACTTTAGTAGTATGCAGCAGCTAGTAGAAGTCCAGGAGGTGGTTCAAGAAACAATGCTAGATTGCACAGATCAAGAATAGAGTCTAAGATACATGCAGCGTGGGTATAAATACTCATATGTATGTAAGCAAAGGAAGTCCGTAGAATCAGACAGAACTACTGCAGATTGGTTAGTACATATGAGTAAGTGGGAAAGAAGTGGTGGAGGGGAGAAGCTATCCGAGGAACATATGAGAAAGTCATGGAATAAGTCTGGGGCCTGGTTTGATAGGATCCGAAGGAACGGCATCAGGCCAGAAAGCGGGGTAAAGATACTGCTGGGTCAGTGATACAACGAAAAGATAATGTTCCCAGCAGGGGCTGGGGTTGGAGTAAGCAAAAGAAAAAAAAAAAAACAGATCAATGTAATAGCACAACCATAACAATGCCCAGATTGTGTGACCTCTAAATGACTTAACCAAGAAGAATACCCCTTTTAGATGGGATGCACTACAGCAGCAGGCCTTTAGTGACCTTAAGGCATGCTTTACTTCAGCCCCTATACTAGTGTTTCCTGATATAGATAAATACTTTCATTTTGAAATGAATGCCTTGGATTTTGCTACTGGAGTAGTCCTCTCCATTGAGCTTGGTCAAAAATGGCACCCAGTTGCCTTCTCTTCCCATTCCATGTCCTCAAAGGAATACAACTACCTCATTGCTGATAACGAGATGCTTAGTGTAATCCAAAGCCTGGAACAATGGTGTCATTATCTAGAAGGAAGTCAACATGAATTTGAAATATGGAATAACCATGCTAATCTGCAATGGTTCATGAAATGTCAGGACCTCAACTGCCAGCAAGCCCATTGGGCACAGTACCTATCCAGATTCAATTTCAAATGGGTACATAAGGCAGGCTCCTTCATGGCAAAAGCCAACACTTTATTACACCATGAGGACCATGTGGAAGGGATTGACAATGATAACAAAGGGGTCATGGTGATTCCCACTGACCAAATATGTACTACTACCATTCATGTGTCTACTGATGCAGATCAAATCCTTGAATGAATGCAATCTGCAACTGCCAAATTAAAAGAGTCAGAGGCCATCAAACTATGTCAGCAGTATGGGGTTTGTCAGGAAAGGAATGGTGTCCTTTATAATGAAGACCAAGTGTACATATTTGAAGATCCTAATCTAAAAATGGAAGTATTATGACCACATTATGATTCACCCATAGTTAGACATCCAGGGATAAACAAGACCCTTGATCTGGTAACATGAGGCTATATGTGGCCAGGGCTACCCACTATGGTAAAAGATTATGTGTTCAGATATGATTAGTGTGCACACTTCAAAGGCACTAACCTGGCATCTCCTGGGAAACTTTTACCACTGCCAATCCCAAAGGGTCCCTAGACTGATATATTGGTAGATTTCACCACCAATCTGTTGATTTCAAATGGGTATGACTCAGTCTTAGTAGCAGTCGAGTTCATTTTGTGCTATAAAATAGTAACTGCCTTGGATATGGCCTAACTCTATTTACAGAACATATGGAAACATCATGGCTTACTGGAAAGTATTGTGTCCAACTGTGGACCTCAGTTTGCCTCTCAAGTAATGAAAGATCTCTGCAAATGGTTGGGAATACAACCTAGACTATCCACTGCTTATCACCTGCAGACGAATGGGCAAACAGAACAAATGAACTGTGACTTGCAACAATACTTATGCTTGTTTACATCTGAATAGCAGGACAAATGGGTAGAATGGTTACTCTTGGCACAATTCTTATACAACTCAAAGAAGCAGGTGGCTACTCTAATATTTCCATTTGAACTAACTAAAACTTACACCCCCCACATGGGCTTTGAACAGTGAATCACTAAAGCCCCCACAGCCAAGTCATTTGCCTCAGAAATGAAAGACATGCTTGACCAAGCATGCAATAATCTGGCCAAAACATAGGAAAGGATAAAGGTACAAGCAGATAAACACCATTCTGTAACTTTTTTTTACTCCATTGGCAACCAGGTATGGTTATCAATGACCAATCTCCAATTGCCCTGTGCCTTTTGTAAACTATCTGAATGATGGCTTGGACCATACAAAATTATGCAACTAGTTGGGTCTAATGCAATTAAACTCTACTTGACCTGATCCATGAGGATCCACCTAGTTCTTAATATATCACATGTCAAACCTTACCAGGAACATTTACCTGGCCAGCCCATTATATGGCCTGGGCCTATCACAGTCACAGATGAGAATGATGCCAAATATGAAATAGATTACATTGTAGACTCCTGCTACAAGGGACAATGCCTGGAATATCTCATCCACTAGGTAGAATATATGGATAAAGACTGAACATGGGAATCAGAAGGGAATCTGAAACACGCAAAAGAAGCAATGATGGCCTTCCATTATGCCAACCTTAATGCACCCTGCCATATTAACCTTGCTTCTGCCACATTCCTGAATCTTTTTGCCTTTTGTGGCAAACCCATCCTTGAATCTTCCTCTGCCCATTTACCCTTTGATTGCCTGGAAGTTGATCTTTAGCAGGGGGATAATGTTACAATCACTCCATTTTACCCCTATTTTTCACTAATTTTCCTGGCCTTTTTCACACCATATTGCATTCTTTATGCAATATCTACACTTATCCTAATAGATAACTTCTAGTTGGGACCTAGCTAATACTAGTCAAGTCTAGTCATCAAGGCAATGTGTTACGCGTAACGTTGCGAACAAACCAATCCGGAGCGTCGAAGGTCGTCGAGGCTCAACTGGGGTGTACGGACGACGGGTCGGTCGTCGGGTCGAAGGTAGTCAAGGGGAGTTCACTAGGAATCGCCTAGGAACTTACAGAGCAACTCAAGAGCGTGCAGAGGCTCAAAGAGATCCCGGGGGTTGGTTTAAGAAACAACGCTAGATTGCGAAGATCAAGAATGAAGCTACAAGTACAGGCAGTAGCAGTATAAATACTCGACAATACGTAAGTGTCAGAAGTCCGTAGAATCGGACGGAACTACTGCGGATGAGTAAGTACGTATATGTCAATGGGAGAGTAGCGGAGCGACGACGCCGTTGTGAGAGAAGCGGCAGAGGAGAGAGGCTGTCCATAGCAATATACGGAATGATCAGGAATAGAATCCAGGGCCTGTTCCGGTAGGATCCGAAGGAACGGTGTCAGGCCAGAAAGCGGGGTAAAGGAGCTGCCAGGTCAGCGATACTACAAAGAGATAGTGTTCCCAGTGGGGGCCGGGGTCTAAATAAGCGAAGGAAAAGAGAAAAACGGACCGACGTAGTAGCACAACCGTAACACAATGTATGGCAGTACGAGGCTGTCCCAGAACCTGTGCCAAAGCAGTGCTCAACCAGTCCTAGGGCTGTGATTAGCTAAACCTGGGTTATGCATGGTAGTGGAAACCTACACAACCTCATGGGCACAACACAATGCAGATAAATGCCTCATGGTAATCCTCATGTCTGACTCATCAGTTCTGATATGGAAGGCGAGTATGAAATACAAGTCAGAACCAGTCAACATGACTCACAATTACTAGGGCTATGCAACAAATACCAGTGCACACCCTAGTTCTAGTGGTTCCATTAGATACATGCATACTCCTCATGTTCACCAACACAGGATATTGTAGATGTAGCATATATGAATGTAAATACTAGAAAGGTATATAAAGGCCAAGGGCAAGCACTAGGATTTTCCCTAGTCTTGTTCTCTTGAATATTTCCTAGTCTCTACTAGCATGTTCAAGTCCTACTAGGCTTACTCTCTATTTGCTCTGGTAAGCGATCAGTCCTTAGGGGCTAGTCATTTTACTTAGTAACAGATTACAGATAGTTACACAATCCACTAAATCTATTTCCATAGTCTAATTACTTCACAACTGCAAATGGAATGATATACAGATTTTGGAGAAGATCCTAATGTCCAGTATAATGACATGTTCAACTAGGAAGCCATGAAGGACTGACATTAACTATTTCCAAATGGATGTGGATTTTCAAGAAAGCATTAACATTTTGGTTTCAACATGTGCAATAAATCCAATACACCTTATTACTTGCTAATATCACTGTTTAGTCAGCAAATAGTTCTGTTGAGGTCTTTGCAAACCTAAAAGACAGTAGATTTAATGGAGAGTGTCACAGATGGCTAGTAAAAATGGCCAATTGCCATACATTGCTATCTGCCACATTATGGATTATGCACCCTGAACTCTATGCATTAGGCTGTGAGTTGATAATTTGCCTCTGGAATTTGGCAGTGTTGGATAATGAATCTGATCTACTAGATGCACTATGAAATTGGCCATGTGTTTATAATTCTGTTTTGATCATGGTCAACAAATGCAGCCCCTACCATATCAACATCAAAGGAAAGCCTGAGTGGTTTGACCAGTTGTTGACTGTTGGATTATACTGCAGCTTCAATATGGTATTTCCATGCCAGCATCTTCATCTCTGATATGAAGCAGGTACAATGCTTGCATTTTTAGGAAGAATGATAGTTCATGGTGCAGGAGGTGTTAAAGGAGATTGGGTATGTTTAGCATGGTATATGCAAGAAAATGTGCACAAAGCATTCAATTTACTGAAGTGTGATTACATAAAGCTTTTTTGATCTATTAGAATTGCATTGTGTAACATATCATATACAAATGGAATTCCTATTATTATTTCTATTCATGATCTACATATTACTCTGAAATACTAGCACCAACCTTGTCATTGGCCTCAAACTGATTGCATCTCTCCCTAATCATCTGATTCAACTCCATCAAATGAATGGTACAATGGTGCATGTGTTTGTGAAGGTTCTTATTCATCTCACCCAATCCTTGCAAGTGTGCAAGGGCCTTTATCTTCTTGTCCTCCAATTGTATTCTCTTTTTCACCTTCAATGGTGATTCTACACCCCATAAATCCTATAAGACAATTGTAATGCATCAGATTTGATTTAAATCTGAAATACAAACATATCTTGGAATAATCCTCTGCCTCATCCTTAGAAATCATATTCAATTCCCAGTCAACCTTTGCACCCTTCCAGCAAGCCTGTAAAAATGCATCAGTATGATTTGTCTTCCAATCCAGCAAGAATTCTGGGATATGTTTTATAGATTGGCACATATTGACAGAAATCCATTTGATCTCCTCTCTGAACAATATCTCTGGATTTGCATCTTGCTTGGCAGTGAGCATCAATATATAGGTGATTGGTGGATCAATATGAACTGTTATGTGTAGCATTGCGAACAGGGAAGATCTGGAACGTCAGAGTCGCCAAGATTCAACTAAGGTGTTCAGATGACGGGTCAGTCGTTGGATCAAAGATATATGAGGGGAGTTTGCTAGGAATCGCCTAGGAACTTTCAGAGCACTTCAGTAGCATGCAGTGGCTAAGAGAAATCCCGGGGGTTGGTTCAAGACACAGTGCTAGATTGTGCAGATCAAGAATAGGGAGTACTGTACATGCAGTGAAGGTATAAGTACTCTAATTGTATGTAAGCAATGGAACTCGATGGAATCAGAGAGAACTACTGCAGAGTGACTAATACGAATGAGTCATGTGGGAGAAGTGCGGAACGACGATGCTGCTGTGGGAGAAGTGGCGGAGGAGAGAGGCTGTCCATAGAATGTACAAGAATGTCATGAAACAAGTCCGGGGCCTGGTCCAGTAGGATCTGAAGGAATGGCGTCAGGCCAGAAGGCAGGATAGAGGAGCTGCCAGGTCAGGGACACGATGAAGAGATAATGCTCCCAATGTGGGTCGGGATCGGAATAGGCAAAGGAAAAAAGAAAGACAGAATGATGCAATAATACGACCGTAACATGAACAGTCATTCTGTTGCTATACCACATAGCCAGCAGTTTGTATATATTCTAAATACATGTGAATTAGAGCCAGGAATGGAATATAATTCAGATTACACTCACTAATTCTTTGGTAAGATTATAGAACCAGTTTCCAGTAATTTCTTGTCCTTCAATGCATAAAGGTGGAGAATGATCACACTAATGTGATATACTGCATAGTACAGCATCATTTGAATTGTTCACTGAGAGAATGTCCAGCTTTCAGTAGAGGAAAACATTTTTATGGTGATATTGGACATTGTTACAGTGAGATGCAAGGTGGATTGGTACACTTTGGTGTGAACAAAACAGAATTAATATGTCTGGAAAGGCACAGCCATCACATACTATTTTGGTCAGCCTATTGTTTAAAGTTCCATTGGTAATGTAGGGGTGATTTCATTTTGTGTAGGTTTTGAATTTAATTTCCTTGGCATTTCTTTTGAAATACATCATGTATTGTTTCTAATATGGATTTGAGATACACTAAGAAAATGTGTCCACAGTGGAATATCTATTCCTATTGTCTGATTGTATCAATTATTTTTTGACATTGATTGTGCAATTTTTCATATGATGCTGCTTGACTAGCAGCATAACATGCATGTCCACTTTTGTCATCTTGTAAGGATTGCTCTTGCAACTTTGACCAGATCTTGGATTTTCTGAAAAAAAATGCTGAGGTTCATTGGAATTCACATGATGTCAATTCAACCTCTTTCCATTTATCTTTGGTTGCCTTTGCTTTTAGCCAGTTGACATGGTAAACTAAATTTGTAGATTAGCAAAATATGCAATATGGTGTCCCTGCTACTTACAATTTGACATCCAATCTAACATCCAATCATTGGCATTTATATCCCTTGGTATATCCATTGACCAAAACCATACAAGGTTTACATTTTAATATCCACTTTTGTTTGGATTAAGGATGCTCATGGTGACCTTTAGGTTACTATCTTTCAATTTCTCATATTGATCTAGAACTTCATCATCACCCCCAAGAGATATCATAGCTGTCCTGTATTTTTTGTAGACTGCTACATGTTTTCAAAGTATGCCATTGACAGATTTAATTTTTCCCCATGCCTGTGTGTTTACAGATTGATTATTGGCATGCTGGACATTGGTTCAGAATAGAATTGCTTTATCTGTCAATGCCATATGGATGGCATATAGTGTATCATTCCCTTGTCCCATTTATAGTTG
>JBBPTZ010001178.1:0-11133 GCA_038094315.1 Phylloporus cf. tubipes
CGCCGGGGGCGGCGATGACGCTCGCAACGATGGCGAGGATAACGGTTGATGTACGAACGTTGAACATGACGACCCGCGGGGTATCGAGGAGAAGACGACGGAAGTGCTGGATAGCACCGACTTTGCGAACGCGATTTTATACGCTCGACGAGTGGTAATACCGGCGACCGGAGACGTTCGATGACGGCGTCTTGGTCTAGTTTCTTTTTCGAGGGCACGCGGGATGGAAAGGAAGGTCGGGAAAGGTGTCTCTCGATGTGGATATGGCCATCCCATCACCCGCATCGCGGGGTTTACTCCGAGGCTCGATCTGAACGTGTGCCATAATCTAGGTCATCAAAAAAATCTGCAGACGCCGAGGCGACTCATTGAAAGCGGCGGGATGAGCGGAAATGCGTGCTTGTACGTCACCCAGATAGTACGGTGATGGCGAGAACCACCGTTCATTGCGAGTGCTTTGTCGTCGTTAGGAAGATGGACCGGACTAGAAGAAGACGCTTACTTTGGTTGCTTCGTCGTCGTGAGGGTACCTTAAAGTGGGGGACTCAATGTTCGTAGTTGGAACTCGAGGTCGCGAGCAGTTGAGGAAGATCCGCTTGAATGAACGTTGACAACGTCGATATCAAACCTAACGTCCGACGTCAACTGGACAAACTTGAAGAAAAAAACAAACAAACACACCCGTGTGTAAGCCTGTCGCAATCGACCACAGGGCGGCGTGAAGCCAACTTGAAGCCTGGTGTCCTGTAGTGTGCGGGTCCAAGGTATGTCTTCGACACGTCTCTCGTTGAAATAACCTGTTGCGATTGACAGCGCTTACTGCAATTCTGAACCATGTCCGACTCAGATCTACCGCTCGATCACATCCGTTCTGGCCAGGCCAATGTATTCTTCGAGTGGTCTTGTATACATAACGCAATGCAAGTGATGAGTGCATGACTTCAAACGGCGGAAAAGAAAGAGGAAAGAACTATCTTACACTCCCCAGGCTCCAAACTTTGTCCTCCACCGTCCGCCCACCTCAATCCACATCCTTGCCAAACCACGCACATTTTTGACCCTTCTGGAGTCCAGTGCAAGGTTCCAGCTGGCGAATTAATGCCGCAGATTTCTCCTTGTCACTGCGAGGGAAATATTCCATCAGTATATCCGAAGCAAGTAACATCCGGTAAACGCTGTCCATTTTGGACTTGATGACACCGAACGTTTTGGAGGTGCAGCCACGGGAGACGATCTGATAGTGACGCCTATGATGGAGCATTTTTTCGTTCTGAAAGGGAGGTGTACTTTCGACCGAACTCGTGTTGGTCCCCAAATGGTGGATGAGGGAAAGGACAGGATGATCCGTTTGGACCAGAGTGGGATCAATGTAGACTGTCTCTGCAGTGTTGTTGTTGTTGTTGATCTGAGCTTGGAGAACGGACGTGTTGGATCTACATATCTTGGTCGCTTGAGGATCCCCGAAGAGAATTGGAGTCAAAAAATCAATCGAACGTTGATTTCGCTGGCAATTGAGTGCAGCGCCTCTGAGCAAGAGCCGGTAGATCTGCTGGAGATTGATTTCACGGTCCGCGCTGTTCATGAAATGTGAAAAATGAATGTAGGTGTCTTTGAATGCTTCCAAAAGGGTAGGCCCTTCATCGTCACCCATCGGCTTTGCATTGAGAATCTCGTCCCAGTAACCCTCGTGAAAGAGGGCACGAAGGAAGTCGAGAACACGGATAGGATGGTGGAACCTGACTTCGCCGTGTTTCCTATCAACCGTTCGCAACACATGATCGTGTGCAAGGGTCCAAAGCAGACGCGCGACCACCTCTTCTCTCTCTCCTCGTGCAAGGAGACCTTTTGTGAATACCTTGAGAAGAGCGTTTGGTGCAAGGTCAACCAGCGGCGTTGTCTGTCCGTTTAGGAGGAATGCGGCAGCCTCGGCTACAATTGGTTCTGATGGGGCTCTGGTTCGTATGTATTCGCCGTGTGCAGGAAGCGCAAACACGACGCGCATGTACATCTCGACGAGTTTGATTTCCGTCTTCCGAGCGATTTCACAAGAAGTTTCGAAATCCAGTCCAACGCGGATCGCCAGACATGCGAGCTGAGCATAATCGTCGCTGTCGAATACTTGAGTTGGATTGAGTTTTGCCTTGGCAAGACCGAGAATAGAGCCATATCCTCTTTTGTGCATAGAGTGCCACCTGGTGTGTTCACATATGTATCAGCAATACATTGCGAGGCCACATTCTCCTTACATGGGACGACCAAAATGGGTCATGACATCAATGGTACATGTTTCGCTCAGTGTTGATTTTCCGTGTTCACATAGTTCGTCATACAGATCCTGTGCAAACACATCAAAGGGTAACTCGGTCACAGGTGGATGTAGCCATGATGACTTGGAGTTCAACAGTTGGTTTGATGATGGACTTGGATGTGGGGAAAGTGGCCAGAGATTGGGATTCAGGTTGGTTGTGAGGAAGACAGAAAAGACTGGAAACAGATTGATGATCTCAAGGACAGACAAGAGATGGTCATAGAGAGTCCATTCCTCTGGATCATCCCTCCATTGTGATGTGGCAAGATCCTGTATTTCATCAAACACAAGTAGGCAGGAAACCTTTGGAGGATGTGCTGATGGATCATCATGTTCATATTGACTTTGTAAAAAGTCAACAAAGGTCCTGCAAGAGTTCTTGAGGGTCCCAGCAAGGTCTTGAATATCTCCTTTATATAGCTTCTGTAAAGAGATTCTCTAGTGACATGCTTCAAATTCAGATGAACTGCATACCTCAGCTTCTTCAATCACATGATCATAAAATTCTGTTTGTTTGCTATCTGGCATGGAAGGTGTTGCATTGCTGTTGAGGTTCTGCTAGAGACATCCCCTCATGATCATACTTTGAGAGCAGTTCCTGTGTACAGGTGAAAAGGGCATTGAAAAATGCAGTGTACTTTCTTTGAATCTGTCTATTCCATGTGTCCATAAGATAGTGTCTGACCCCAACATCTGGTGGAGGATATGCTGCATGTATTGAATTTTAGCCTGCATAGGAAAAAAAAATCCAGACACTCACTGAAATTTACTGGGCATCTGAGATTGAACATGAAGGAGAAACGTATCTGTGCAGCTTGAGCTACACCATGTGACTTTCCTGTTCCAGATGACTGGATGATAGAAATGGCATTCTTGTACATGTCATATCCATAATAAGTATCCACAGTTTCAAGAAGTGCCTCTGGGAAACCACCAATATAAGGGTCACTAAATGCCTTGAAAGTGGCTAGACAAGATTTAGCTAGGCTGAAGTTCAGAGAATAGGAACAAGGTACCATCCACTAGAATATGACAGGATTCAATCAATATGAGCACCTAAAAGCACAAAATAAGAGGCACAAACAAGACTTGTCTATCACTGAGTTGGTCAGTATTTGTAGATCTAGAGTGATAGGTCTTACCAGCAGGTTGCTTTGAAGTCTCACCAACCACTCTTTGAAGAATGGCTAACAAAAGATAAATCACAAGTTGGAATCAAATATAAATAAACCTACATAGGAGGTCCTCATAGTTCCCTTGACCAACTGATACCAATGCTCTCTTAAGATCAGGGTTGGCTTTCACCAGTTCCTTGCATTCATCCAGTGAGGAAAGTGTCCTTAAAGATACTTCATCTTTAGTGATTTGCATCAGTGTGGTGGCAAGATTGTCATAGTAAATGGATTCATATTTCTCCATGTTGATATGTTTCAGTCGAGGTTGTTCCTCGAGAGGTTGAGCTGCGGTGGGTCGTTTCGACATGATAGGTGGCGGAAAGGAATGCCACCGCGGAGAGTGAATTCATCTCCACGGATTAAGTCACGCGCGTGGTCAACTTGTTGGCAGGTTCCTTCTTGACAGGTGTCACGGTCTCGCAAGCTGGGCCTTTCAAGTTACCGCTCTGTGATTCGTCCAAATGGAGTCCGCGAAAACGTCGCTTTGTGCTTAAGTGCGGCAAGACTGCGGTCAGAATGCTCAGGAATGATTGGAAATGACATGCCACTGCTGCTGAGGCAGTGTCGCACTACAAATATCTCTGTATCGTTTCTTTCGCCGCTCACTTGCGCAGCATGGTGGTTAGAAAGGCGTTGCTCTCTGCGTTCGTGGCGACGACGTCGTATGCGCTCTGGCGCGTTCTCTTGCGCATCTATGCGCTGTACACATCTCCCCTGCGTCACCTGCGAGGACCAAAAGGAACGAGCTGGATTCTCGGAAATTTAGCAGACCTTGTCAACGACGTACGTCCCCATCCTGTGCGTTGCCGTCGAAGCCTAACTCGCCTTTTAGGAGAGTGGCGCGCTCACGAAGAAATGGACCGAGGAGTACGGCGAGACGCTGAGATACAAGTGGTTGTTCAACGTTCGTTTCCGTCCTCGGGATGAACAGACGGAAATCTGATGCCGTTGACCTTTGGATTACCTAGAAGGACCATTTGTTCACCATGGATTCGCGTGCCATCCATCATATCCTCATCCACAATGACGTTTATCAGAGAGCGCCTGAAATCAAACATACTTTGGGACGCATTTTCGGCAATGGTAAGGCAGATCTGGGTATGTCCGTTTAGCTGACGGATTGATCACTGATATGGTAGGATTGTTACTTGTGGACGGCATGCAGCATCGTCAGCAGGTCTGCAATTCGATTCTCTTTTCGACGACGCCACTGAACCTTTCTCACAGAGACGTATTATGGTACTCGCTTGCGCCTAGATGTGCACCATCGGCTTGATTACTTACACGGCATCCAGAACCCTGCATTCGGCCCAGTACAGATTCGGGTGTTTACAAAGACGTTCATTGACAAGTCGCTCAGTGTGCGTGTCGTTGCTTGTCTTTCGTCTTTGGTGACGGGACCGACGACTACTTTACCAGCTCCGTGATCTGTGGTCTAGCGAGATCACCAAGGATCCTGCCGCAAGGATCACCGGTACGCGCATCGACGTCGTACCCTGGTTGAGCAGGACGACCCTCGACATCATCGGTCTCACTGGTATGTTTGCCCTGCAAATGAACGCGTGCTCGACTGACGACACGCAGGATTCGGCTACGACTTTAATGCGCTCGGTAACTGGAGCGGGCAACCCGACGTCCTGAGCGACGCGTACTCGACCATGTTTTCGGCGAGTCGGAGGATCAAAGTACGCGATATCCTGGATGGATTGATCCCGGGCCTGCGCTACATCGCGAGTGTCTTTTTCCTACTCTCGTCGATGACGCGCTGATGGATCTCGTACGACAGCCTACGCCCCAATCACGCAAACTGCGTGCCGCCCGACGTGCCATGGCGGAGATCGGGCAGGAACTACTCGAGAATGCGAAAGCAGCCGCGCTTGCGAACGCGACCGAAAACGGTGAGATTGAAAAAGATAGTCTGCGTGGCAAGGATTTGTTGTCCTTGTTGGTGAGGGCGAACATGGCCACCGACATTCCCGAGAGTCAGAGGTTGTCTGACGAGGACGTCATCGCGCGTACGTGTCTACTTTGTCTCGATGCGATAGTGTGTGATGGATCGCGTTTTGCAGAGGTACCTACGTTTCTTGTGGCGGGCCACGAAACGACGAGGTATGATGTCGTGTTCTTGTTGTCGTACGTGGTCTCACGAAGGTGCTCTCTAGTGCTTCGGTCGCCTGGGTGTTGTATGCCATCTGTCAAGCGCCGGATATTCAAACGGAACTGCGGAACGAGCTCCTTGGCGTGGACACTGACACGCCAACGATGGACAGACTCATGGCACTTCCTTATCTCGACAGAGTCCTGAGAGAGACCCTTCGCGTATACCCACCCGTTCCAGGCGTCATGCGGACGGCGGTGGCAGACGACGTGTTGCCATTAGGACAACCACACACGGACACATATGGGGTCACCCATGACACGATCAAGTGCGTCTTTTTACTCGTCTTCCGGTGCTGACACGCTCAACTATTAAAGGATCACCAAGGGGGACCGTGTTTTCATCTCGGCTCGGGAGATCCAGCGGTCCAAGAGATTATGGGGACCCGATGCCCACGAGTTCAAGTGCATTGTCATCTTTTCCTCCTGTCATGCGCTATTGACGTGCTGTACCACAGACCGGATCGATGGGCCGACATCCCTGCGACTGCGTGTGAAATTCCTGGTATCTGGAGTCACCTGTTGACATTTACGGGCGGCCCGAGAGCGTGCATTGGTTTTCGGTTTTCGATCGTCGAGTGCGTTGCAGCGCCGAGGATGAGGATATGTGACTGATCCATGGTCTAGGTCCAAAGCGATCTTGTTTACGCTCGTTCGTGCGTTCGAGTTTGAGCTCGCTGTTCCTGCGGGTGATGTGGTGAGCAGGATGGGGGTGGTGGATGCGCCTGTTTTGCGGAACGATTCGACGCACGAGACGCAGCTGCCGCTATTGATCAGGCCGTACCGGAGAGCGTGAAGGAATTATTTCTTGGTACTTGAACATGTAAACTAACTACATGGGTTATCTTATCAGCTGTGGCTGTACACTTTTCGGAGACAACCGAGAATGGTGTTGCTTGCGTGAGCTCGCGATCGGATTCGACGACAAGCATGTCAGACAACACACAAGGGAATACGCTCGGGGGTGGACAAGCGCCAGAACCGCCGCCATCGACGTGGGGCAGACCCTCTGCACCCCGTATCGGACGCATCGGGGACTGGAATAACAATACTGGTGCTGGGCGGAGCGCGGGGAGGTACGCGGGCGTGACTCTGTTGTTGTCGTACTGACGGGCATGCATAGCACGGGACGGTTTGCGACGTTGTCGTCAATGGCATCGTCGAACACGGGCCCGCCGCAGAGGCCGATGGGGGACGATGACGAGGATGACGACGAGGAAGGACCGCCACGCGAAGGGGAGAGCTGGTTCGCGGGCGGTGAGCGGAGGTGCGCCATCCATGTTTATACTCGTGTGTGTTTGACGTCGACGTTTTTTGGTCAGTGGTATCTCTGTGCAGAACCCGAATGCGCGGGGGAATGCACCGGGTGGGAGGATGGTGCAGGATATTTTGCGGCGTGCGGCCGAGTGCGTGTGGATTAGGGGGTGAATGCGGTGTGCTGATGGTGTGAACAGGACGTCTGCATCGCGTGCGTCGGAGACGGTCGGACAAGAGTCGTCGAGTGCGTTTAGAGGCGGTGGCCATCGACTTGGGAGCGACGAGGTGGAGAGCGCGTTTGTGCCAGATCCGGATGGCCCGCAAGGTGATGATGGGTGTCGATGTTGGGTGGATGTATACTGACTCGCGCAAAACGACAGAGGACGAGGACGAGGCTGCGCAGCGCAACATTACGTTTTGGCGCAACGGGTTCAGCATCGAAGGGGGTGTGTTTTACAGCTATGCAGATCCTGAAAACGCGCAGCTTCTGGCAGAGATCAACACGGGTCGTGCGCCAGTGTCTGTGCTGAACGTGCGGCCAGGACAGCCAGTGGAGGTGTTGGTGTCGAAGCGGACGGAGGAGGACTACGTGCCGGAGCGACTTCCATTTGGGGGATCAGGGAACCGGCTTGGGTCGCCTGTTCCGGGGGTGGTCGGCGGGGGAATGCCGGGCGGGTTTCCGGAGAGGGCGCGGGTGACGGCGATGTTTGAGGTGGATCAGACGGCGCCGATGACGACGGTGCAGATCCGGCTGGCGGACGGAACTCGGATGCCGTGCCGGATGAATCTGACGCACACGGTCGGCGACATTCGGCGGTTTATCAATGCGTGCGTCTCTCTTTGGGTGGTCGTGTGCACATCTGACGATGTAGACAGGGCTCGTCCTGAGAATGCGGGGCGTGCATACACGATTGGGACGACGTTTCCGAACAAGACGCTCGAAGACGAGGACGCGACGATTTCGAGTGCGGGACTGGCGAACAGCGTCGTCGTACAACGCTGGGCATAGATATTCCCACGATACATAGTCTTGTCGTCGACTTTTTTTCTTTTTCTTCCCCCCAAACATGGCGCCGTTCACGAAACCGGAGGCGGTCTTGAAGCAGGCCGAGGGACTCGTCTCGGTCGGACAAACGCATGCAGCACTCCAATCGCTCGCTGAACTCTTTGCTTCAAAACGCTTCCGTGCGACGCCCCTCCCCGCCCTCGAGCCAATCCTCCTCCGCTTCGTCGAGCTCTGCGTCGACCTCCGCAAGGGTCGCACAGCAAAGGAGGGTCTCATGCAGTACAAGAACATCGCCCAAAACATCAACGTCGCATCCATCGACATCGTCATCCAGCGCTTTCTCGCCCTCGCCGACGCAAAGGTACACGAGGCACAGGAAAAGGCAGACAAGGCAGTCGCAGTCGACGTCGACGATCTCGAGGCCAGCGAGACACCAGAGAGCATCCTCCTCGGCGCAGTCAGCGGCGATCAGAGCAAGGATCGCACCGATAGAGCACTCGTCACCCCCTGGCTCAAGTTTCTGTGGGAGAGCTATCGCACGTCCCTCGAGACGCTCAAAAACAATGCCCGTCTAGAGGCTATATACCAGGTGAGCACTCCTTCGTTGATCCTTCGCCCGTCTGACCGACATCTTCTATCAGCAAGTCGCACAGCAAGCCTTTCGCTTCTGTCTCAAGCACCAGCGCAAGGTCGAGTTTCGCCGTCTTTGCGAGACACTCCGTCTCCATCTCTCCAACGTCGCCAAGTATGCACATCAGGCACACGCCATCAACCTCTCCGACCCAGAGATCCTACAACATCACCTCGATACCCGCTTTGCACAGCTCAACACCTCCGTCGAGCTCGAACTCTGGCAAGAAGCTTTCCGTTCCGTCGAAGACGTGCACAATCTCCTCATCATGGCAAAAAAGGCACCTCGACCCGCCATGATGGCAAACTATTATGAAAAACTCACAAAGATCTTTTTGACGAGTGGCAACGCGCTCTACCACGCTGCCGCCTGGGGTCGCTATTATGCCATCGTCACCAGCATCGGTGGCAGATCAGAAGACGAAATGAGCCGTCTGGCTGGTCAGGTCCTCGTCAGCGCACTTGCAGTCCCCGTCGGCCTCCACAGCGACGAGGACGACGGGCGTTCCAAGAGCACCCGTCTCACTGCCCTCCTCGGTCTCACAAAGGCACCCACCCGCGCCGGTCTTCTCAAAGATGCCGTAAGTCATGTTCATTTCAGGTACGCTCGTACTGACACCGTGCAGCTCTCGAGGGATGTCCTCCGTCTATCCCCCACCCCGATCAAGACCCTCTACAACCTCCTCGAAGCCTCCTTTGACCCACTCGCCCTCTGCACATCCACCGCACCCATCCTCGACTCCCTCTGCGCCGCTGATACCCCCTATGCAGGCTACCGACCCCTCCTCTCTCGCGCACTCCTCTCCCGTCTCCTCTCCCAGCTCTCTCAAGTCTACAGCACCATCAAGGTCAGCGCCCTTCTCGACCTCGTCCAGCCCTTGGACGACTTTGGTCCCGAACAGGTCGAAGCTTATCTCATGGGCTGCGCCCGCCGCGGCGAACTCCGCATCCGCGTCGACCACGCCACCGAGACCATCTCCTTCATCGACGAACCCTTTGCCCACCCCGACGAATCGTGTGCGGGACCTAGCACCGACACTACCGTCCAGCCATCGTCGAGCGAGCTCGTCCGTACGCGTCTCAGCACGCTCGCCACAGCCCTCCACAGCGCCGTGCGCGTCATCGACCCTGCCCCCGAGCAAGACGCGGCCCACCAAGCTGCCCAGTTCGCCGAGCTCGTCGCAGCTGCCAACGCCGAACGCCGTGCCCTGTCCCTCCGTCGTGCGCTGGTCGCTCGTCGCAGAGAACTCTTGTCTGAGCTGAGCGTGCGCAAAGAAAAGGAAGAAGCGTCCCGTCGTGCCGAGTTCACGCGTGCCAAGAAGCTCATCGAGGAGCAAAAAGAAAAAGAGGATGCCAAGAAGAAGGAGATCGAGCGTGCGCGACGTGAGATCGAGTCGATCCGCACGGAAGAGGCCAAGAAGCTCGCGCAGGACTTGATGAAGCGCGGGGGGCTCAAGGTGTCGATGGCGGTGCGTCATATTTTTTTAATGGACTCGCGTGCTGATCGTGCGTCTAGGACATGGAAGATCTGAGCAAAGATCGACTGATGCGGCTCCAAGTCGAGCAGCTCGAAAAGGAGAAAAAGGACCTCCACGAGCGTTTACGTATCGCTGCCAAACGGATCGACCACATCGAGCGCGCGTACCGCAAAGACGAACGACCGCTCCTCACGCAAGACTATGCGGAACAACAAGCCGCCGACCGTGCCACATTTGAAGCGCTCCAGAAAACGCGTCTCGAAAACAGCCGTGCGACGCACAACCAGGCGGTCGCGACCAAGAAGCGACTCGTGCGGATGCAAGACGAGTATCGGGCGCACCGCGTGACGTTGCTTGCCGCGCGCGAGGTAGAGTATCAGCGCTGTGAGGCGATCGCGGAGAAAAAGATGGAAGAGGAGAAGGAGAAGCGGCGCAAGACGTACGCGGAGCAGAAGGAGACAGAGCGGAAGCGGCGCGAAGAGGAAGAGGCGACTGCACGCAGGGCCGAGGAGGAACGTCTTCGAGTCGAGGCCGGTGCGTGTCTCTGTCCGTGGGTACGCGCTAGACTGACGCGATCGCAGAACGACGCGCGGAAGAGGAAGCCGAGGCGGAGCGTAAACGACAGGAAGAAGAGCGTCTCAACGAGCAACGTCAGGAACGCGAACGCGAACGGGCTGCTGCGGCCGAGGAGGCACGCAAAAAGGCGCAACGCGAGGAGGAGGCGGCAGAGCGTGCGCGGGTGCGGTCGCAGGCAAAGACTGCTGTGCCAGAAAGTGGTCCGTGGCGCTCGTCGCGTGTGCAGGCGCAGAGCGGGGTGCCACCGCGCACGCAGAGTCCGGCGCCGTTGCCCATGTCTGCGGGCCCGCCCAAGATTGGTGGTGGACCTGCGAGTGGTGGATGGCGTCAACGTATGGCCGGTAAAGAAGCTGCGGGGAGTGCAACGACGTCACCCGCGACTGTCAATACCCCTCTGCCCAAGGACACAGACGGGTTCGAGACGGTGTCCGAGAAAAAGCTGTGGCGGTCGAAACGGTTCCAAACCTAGAGAGAGGTTTGTGTTGTCTGTATGTTTCGCGTGTTTCGATTACTTTCCTTGTTCTTTTTCGTTTTCTCTTTCTCTTT
>JBBPTZ010001180.1:0-11077 GCA_038094315.1 Phylloporus cf. tubipes
CTTGCTTATGTCATCCTCTATTCCCTTCATATATAAACCCGCCATCCATGTACTTTTATTTCTCACGCTTGTCTTTCTTGTACTTCCACCTGAATCCAAGCGCCCCTTTGTCTTGCCCCTTAGCCGTGCTAAGGCCTCGCCCTCTCTAAGTCTTAGGTCGTCTTCTGATCGACCTCTGTGTTGCTTCGACCATCGTCGTTGCGCAACACCACTTTGTTCTTCGTCGCCTCAACACCCTTGAGGTTATCCCAACTCCCTGCGTATCGCAACAGTCGCTTGTCACTAGGAATTCCCTAGGACGCTTTGCTCCTCGTCCCTCGCCCCGCTTGGTCCTCAGGTCCTTCAAGACTACGCTAGTCCCTACCCGGGCCTATCGTAACATCCACCACAGGGAAATTCAGGATTAGCAGCGATGAATGCCATTCAGAAAAGCTCTCGCATCAAATGGTAACACTCTGGGTGTTTCAAGTCAAGGAGAGGATCTGCTACCAAGCATTGCTCAATTTGAATCGCCAACTGTTGCCACTGACATGTGTCATTGTGGTCGAAATGGGACGTAAGTGGGAGGAATGGGAACATGGTTTGCCTACAGTGAGCGCTTGCACAACGACTGTTAATGAGGAACTTACTGGTGTCAATAGTTTCCTCGCAGAGATGTTTTCCTTGGATACATCGTGCACAATAGGGAGTATTGCTGCCCATTCATCAGAAAGGTGAATAGAAACTTGCACGGGCTAAACAAAGATGTCGAATAATTAAACAGACAATTATGGAAAACTTCGTGCTCGAAAACTCACGACCCGATCGGGGAGGTCCCCCAAGTAAAGAGCACCGTGGAAGTGCACGGATAATTCAAGGTTGTTGAGAGTATATCTGTTTTGACTGAGAGAAGTTCTGGCGTTGACAGTGGTCGACATCATTGGACCAAAACAACAGGTTTCAGCATGGAGTTGGAGTCAGTTCAGGGCAGGGTTCAAGTTTCTGAAGTCACATGATCTGTCAACCAAGAAGGAATGCGACGAACGAGACATGTGCTCAAATGCGCAGGGACTAACATGAGACGTGTATGGTATGATGGGCGAGAAGAATGAAGTTAGAACCGACTGTTGGTATGAGCAAAGTGTGACACAACACCAAAAAGGAGGAGCAAGCGAGAATGGGAACCTGAAAGGCAAGGTGAAGACAATAAAAAGAAAAAAGGGAGGAGGTGCAATACGGTACAATTAGAAAGAAGAATGGGGGATGAAGTGAGGCAGCCGACACGAAAGAGAGGAGGCAACGTGCCAGATTCCTTTGGGGCTAACAGCATTGGTGGCATTCTGAATCTGTTTGGGCGTCATACGATGGCCAATAGTGACCAACTTATCCTCAGCAATAGCAGTGGTCCCACCTGGGCTAGGGAAGACCAGCTCAAAGGAGCTGGTTTTAGCATGCTCGACTTTGACATCGGTAGGAGCCATTGGCATGTGTGTCCATTTCTTGAGCGTAAATGGGCCATGTCATCGAGATTCGTGAGGTTCTCTGACACCAGGTAAATACTCCAAAGACCAGCGTCTGGGTAAGACATAGAGAAAGACATGAAGCTGTTGGCAAGGTTGTTTGAAAAATTAACATGAGAAAGCCGAGAAGACAGCAAAGGAGGCACACCCAATGAATGGTCCCAGTTACCCATAATGGATTGCATTACCAGCATGGCGAAATAGTCCAGGGAACTCCACCCCACATCTTTGACAGCAATAGCAACATGGGCACGTGAGGGCTTGTCATCACAGATGCAAACTTTTGAGCCAATGTGAGGGTGAGGAAAACGGCTGAAAGGTATAGGATTAGAGAGGGAAGTGAAGTGCTTCTCAGCAAGTTCGAGGTGGTCAACACCACCAACACCAACCAGAATCATACAATCAGCAGTGTAAATGGGGGTGATCAGGGACCACTTCTTCGAGTTGCTCATCAACCTCCTGTTGTTCACAGAGGATGATGTCTTGCCTGAGCTCAACTACAGCATTCTTGGGCTTGGAGTTCCGAAGTGTGTCACTGATGATGTTGACGGTGACTGGGACATCCTTGTGGAAGCTCTTGGCATAGTAAGTAGTTTGTTCATGCGAGGTATATGCATTCAGGTGTGTACTGGGATTTTCTACTTCCAGTTTGAGTGTGTACTGGTTTCTGCGCCTGTTTCCCTTGAAAGCCATATTTTCCAAAGTAAAAGAGACATCAGGCAGTGTAGTTGTCTCAGTGATGGATGCAGAGATATTCACGGTCGCCGCAAATGATCACGGGGCTGCTGTAGGCTGCATAAGATTAGAAGACAGAAAGAAGAATCTGAGATGTACTTTTGCGGGTTTTCAAGTTGCTGGCCAGTTTCTCGTTTGTGAAGGGACAGCACTCTGAGTCGACTGTTGTATTTGGAGTTTGCCACCACCTGCCATGGCCAGGTCTTTCAAACCAGCACCTCTCGATACAACTGGTAAGGTGAACTAGAATTGGCATTTTCCAATCTCACCGACCTTAGTGTTCGCTGAAGTTCGCAATGATCCACACTATGTGATTTGCAAAGTTTGTCGGGGCTATGGTGTTGGAAAGCCTATACGTCACTGCCACTTACCTGGTCATATTCAATCAAGAAAGCATCTAAAGAATCTTGGGCGAGGGATGGAGGGGCAAGGACAATGAATTCCATTGAGGGTTGAGACCCTTGATTGTCTTCAGCCAGCATCACCAAAGTCCCAGGTACCCGAGATAGCGCAGCCTGACGTGGTTTCACCGGACTGTCTGGACATCCCCCCAATGTCTCCCTCATACGGAATCGATGATAGAGACCCCAAAATACCATTGAGTCATGCCTGGGACGAATTCCAGGCAGAACACACTATATACATCAATGACTACTTTGATGAGATCCAGCGGCAGATTGAAAGTGGCGAACCCATTTTTTCCACCGTCCCACCACCACTCAAGGATGAACTCAGAGTCAAAGATTTTGATGAACTAGATCTTGTTCCCCCTGGTCTCAAAGACTATGGTATCGATGTTGATGGTCAGTGTCTTCGCAAAGTTTTTGTCTTTTTTGTTCACTGGGGGGTTTGTAGCCGTTACGAGCAGTATGTCCCAGCCTGCCAAGTCTAGGGCGTCTGTGCGTGTTTCACCAGACGAACCGCTGTACCCTTGGAAATCAATGTCGGTAAGTTCTGTTGGGTTATCACGGACAATTCTACTGATGGATATGTAGGAATTCTTGACCCATACCTTCTTTAGCTCCCCCCGTCTCCAGTTCTCACAAACACAGAAAGCCGCAATCCTAATGTGGGCGAGGGAGCTTGGTGTGCCAGAGGTGCCATCTATGTATGCTATGAAAAAAACTCAAGAACACTTTATGGAACTCCTTGGGTCACCAACAGAGAAGGTAACAACGGCATCGGGAAATGTGTTTTACCTGAATGCTATCAGTAAGGCGATTGCCATGGTAAGCAAAAGTACTTGAAACTGCAGAACTACTTAATAGTTGTCCTGGTGCAGGACTTCGCAAATCCACTTACCCGATTTGCAATGCAGGAATACCCTGAGGACAGTCAAGGCCGCAAGTCACAAGTACACCATGGAAGTAAGATGCTGGAAGACCTTCCAGATGGTCTTGCACCTCCGTGTGTCCGAGTCAATCGCGTAGTCTATTTCATCGATGAGCTACTCCAACAATCAACTGGCAAGTACTTTATCCCAAAACGATTCTTCCAAGCAAGAACATCACCCAAAGAATGCACTAAGCTGACTATTTTTGCTCTGGGCCACGAGGTCTCAAAGACCATGGTTTGTTTTTCAGCCTTGTGTTGATGTACACTCATTGTTCTATCTACAGGAGGGATTCATAGTAGACCCAGAAATGGTCATTGTTCCAGTCTTGACATTTTTCAACTCATTTGAAGATTTGTGTCGCCGGGCTGGAGAATCAGGAATCTGGTTTACAGGTTCGTTGCACTACTATAACAGTAAGTACTGTACCTATGGTTACCCATAGCTTCCTCTCTGGCATTCTCTCATCGTATGCCAAACCCACTGCAAGAGAAATCAGGAGGGTGGATGGTTTACACCGTGCCCCTGATTGTGTTTATGGATGACGTTTCAGGGAATATATCAAAGCAATGGAACAAGCACCATGTCATTTACATGTCGAATGGTTTACTACCACGACAGATGATTGAGCAAGAGTTTTCAATTCGATTTATATCCAGTTCACCCCATGCTACTCCAATGGAACTGATGCAAGGTATGAAGGACTCGATTCTGTAAGTTTCTTGCCACGACTAGTACAAATTCCCTATTCACATGCATACAAGAAAAGCAGCCGATAATCCTATTATCACATTTGACGTCAAGCACCAAGAGGAAGTTGCGCTCATTCCATATAACTTGATTGTTGCAGGTGACAACCTGATGCAAGCTGAAGAATGCAGTCACGGGGGATTGAAATGCAATTTTCTGTGTTGCACTTGCAAAGTTGGCGGTACAGGTGCGCAAAAGAGAACTGATGAGGGATACACCAGCATATTTGAGGTACTTGTCGTTTTGTTTATTTGTGATAGACTAACTTTTTATGCTCAGTGTGGTGAGTTGCACACTCCTGAAGATACCCGTGCTGAAATTAGGCGTCAAATTGAGCTTTCCAAGCTTTTTGGTGGCACAGAAAAGGTCAAGAATGCTGTCAGCCAATCTGGTATTCGAGACAATGCAACTGCTGTGATTGTGGATTGGTTATTGGCACTTGGCAAGACTTTATGGAAGCAGACAGCTGGAAAGCCTGTGCTACCGGAGGCTGAGGTCACTGCATGCTTAAACAATGAGCTGGACATACTACTTGGTGGTCAGTCACTCGATAACCGTATCAACCCCCTCCTTGGGATGCGGGGTTTGGATATCCATAAGGACACCCCGACTGAGATCCTGCACACGATACTCCTCGGCGTCGTCAAGTATTTTTGGGGACAGACAATGTACATTGTTGAAAAGAACCAGTCTCTCAACACGTTTCAGATACAGTTGGAATCAATCGACAAAGAAGGCCTCAACTCTCCAACTCTCAATGCCGACTATATTGTGAGGTACAAGGGTGCGCTTATTGGAAAGCACTTCAAGAGCCTTGCCCAAATTATGCCGTATCTAATCTATGACCTCATTCCGGAGACCATTCTTCAGGGGTGGTCAGTGATTGGAAAACTTGTTGTACTTCTCTGGCATACATCTATTGAAGATACGAAATCATATCTCGTCAGCATGCTCTTTCCATGTGCTTTCATACAGGATACTGACTGTGTCCTATTAGAAGGACCTCTCATGTGTCATCAATGATTTCCTCACCATCAGTGCACAATGTGCACTGAGTATACTGGTGACAAAAGCAAAATTCCATTTTCTTCTTCACCTTCCCATGTTCATTGAGCGATTTGGCCCAGCAATACTCTTCTCAACTGAGCGCTACGAGTCCTTCAATCATGTGTTCCATCTCATATCAATCTACAGTAATTGCCAAGCGCCCAGCCGTGATGCATGTCAGCTCTTTGCTGAACAAGACAACGTCAAGCATGTTGTCATTGGTGGAGTCTGGTGTGATCCTGCCACAGGAAGATGGGTCAAAGCGGGGCAAGATGTCCTCAAATATGTTAACGAACACCCACACCAACACCATTTACTTGGTTTTCCGAAAGTGGAGTCCCCGGAAGTTGGTTAGTACCTTTTTCTTCAAATGGCCACACAGTCAACATTTACTCATTCCCCTCTGCAGGTGCAGCCCATTTTCCAGCACACAGAAATAGGAACGTGTGTGTGATCAGTTGGCAAGAAACAGATGGGGCAAAATGTATCGTATCAACGGTACCTGCTGCTCAGCCAGGTCACCAATTCCATAAGGCAACATCATTCACAGCGGCAGAAGGAGACAAACCCAAGGTAGGAAACTACGTGGTTGTGAGGTACAGCAATAGGTATCAGATCGGAAAGGTCAAGGAGATCTTGGTCCCATTTGGGCAACGCCTCGCTTCCCATATCGTAATCACCATCCTCAAATTCCTCCCAGAGCTGCATGCCCAACTATGTGTACTGTGCATCAAATATCCAGCACAGGAACAGAAAGTTGCCATTGCCCCCCGTGTAAGTTGTGCCTAATGTACAGTGTTAATTACGTTTAAACTGTTTTTGTACTACACCAGGACGTCATCTGCACAGTCAACATTCAGCATGACTGTGCTAATTCCCGCTGCACTTCTACTAGGGCTGTTCTTGAGAAACAAGAACATTTGCTCACATCACGGACTAGGGATCTTATCAATCATGCACCTACGAATGCCTACATTGTCAATACCTCCTCACTCCACAATTATCAAAAGCTGCAGTCCCACGTGAACTTTATGACAAAATTTACTTGCCACTTATTTCAGATCACACGCAATTGCGGTTGCATGCAGCAAATCTGCTTCGGTTGAAGAAAAAAGGAGACGATCCGAGTGACAGCACAATCAATCACACTGAAATGTTACCAGCCAAGTTACCTGCCTTCAACCATCCGAAGGCCCAGCGGAAAGAAAAGGGAAAAGCCAAAGCGCCGATTCAACCCCCCAATTCCTATTTATCTGACACAGTTCAGGCCCCCACCATAATAGCCCCTGGATCATCCCAGCATCACAATGGCCTGATTTCCCACATTCCAACGTACTCACAAATCTCACCATCGCTTGTGTCTTTACCTGGCGACTTACCACAACCATTTAATTCCCGTTCACATGCACACTCAGCCAGTTGGGCCCCTATTCCATATACTCCCCCTCACCCTGTTCCATACAACGTACCAGCCAGTCCTTTCATCCCATATGGGGGTTCGCCTCAACTCCTTAGTTCATCATACCAACAGCCCACACCTGGGCCGAGCACATTCTTGTATCACCCCTATCCTGGCATGCCTTATGATTATGGTGCCAACTTTGGCTATCAGCTTGACAGTAGTACACACTATCGCAGATAGAACTTCGTCAGTAAACTTCATGTCGGTAAAGATAATACAGTGGCGCCATCCAATGTGTGAGACAAACTTTGCCAAATACCATTTCCTTTTAACGACAATGGTCATGATGGCAACTCCTCACCCTTCGTTGAGTGAGCTTGCCCCCTAAGGATGAGTCTGCTTGCACGATTTCGACTTGTGCAAGCCACTACGCACAATAATCACGGAGGGTCGCCAAACCAGGCCTTGTCCCCTGCTCCTGCTCATTCACAGAGTTGCATCTCTTTTCCATCCAGTCCAAGCCTCTTCCACCATTCGCCCACCATTCCAGGGCTCACTCCAGCTCAGCGACGTCAACGTTCAGGTTCATTTGACAACCTTGAAGTAGAACGTGAACTGAGGCAGAAGAAGCTTCATGTACTTGATACCTGCCGGGAGAATCAACTTGAAGATGATGCTTTGGATCTATTTGCTGAGGTGTGTAAGCCTTCCCGTCCATTTCAGCCTGTAGATGACAAACTCCAGTACGACCTACCCCAAATGCTGATCACCTTGCAAGGAACACTCTTGGCAATTGAACGTGGGCGAGCCAAAGACGAGGCACAGACATTCATTCGATCCCCTTCATTTAAGGTAAGTTGGTTGTGATGGATGATTTTCTCTGATGCCTGGTCCATTGCATGTAGGATATTCTCAAAGATCGATTGCAAACATGCTTGCTGTCACCAAACTTGTCCAGGTACCTTGATGACCTTCCTAAGCACATCTGGGTATGTACGCAGGTAATCTACAACAATAGAAATGCACACTAATGTTCACTCCCACAAATTAGAGCTTTATGAGGAACAATATGGACGTCTTCAAGATCCCACCTGGAGTGCTGGAGGACCCAGAGCTTTCTGATTACGTTGACAGTCTTATCAAAGACATCCTCACGAAGCACCGGTCTCAATTCAAATCAAAGGTATAAACTGATGTATTAACACATACATAATTTCACTCTGCAAATTGCATAGATATTGAACAGTATCGAGAGACGTCAACACATATCACAGCTTGCAAAGTCCTTGGCTCAGAAAGACTTCGTTGAAGTGACAACAGAACAGTGGGCATGTTTTGCATTCTTGGTAAGCTCAGAAACAACTATGTTACTTGTTGTTGATGCTTGCCCAGCGCCAGAACATGTTACTCTTCAATGAGCTGGTCATAGAGGGCAAAAAGGAGGCGCTATTGAACCCTGCCAGTGCCAAGAAACTGGTTCCCAAGCCAGGTGACAATGCTGCAGATCCCGAGTCCAATGATGGTGACCCAGACTCAGAACCTGTATCCAAGGGGAATAAACGAGTCTGGGGCGAGACTCACTATTGGAAGTTTGTTGACACCTTATTGGATGAGATGCGCACAGACCTCAACAACTCAGATCAGCCATCAGAGGAATACCGCACTAAAGTATGGAAAAGGTATGTTTCTGGTATGTTTTACAAGCTCGTCTCATTATATTGTCGTATAGCTACTTCACTGAAATTCTTCAGTCAGACCTCCAGATGTTCCCTGCCAATGACAGTAAAACTTCCGGTCTTCGTGCATCAAATGGCAAAAACATGGCTAACTGGCATCTGGATCTCCATAACAAGCTCGCATGGCTTTAGGATGATGTTGTTTCACTATTCTCTGCTAATCACCCGTCATTGATACACATTCGTTTACTCCTCTCTGTCACTTAATCCACTGCCCTCGTTGTCCCCACATACCCTGACCCACATACAATTGGATTTCATTTTGCTTATGGTCCGCAAAAACTTGGTGTGATAGTGATCATGAGTTGTGACAGTCTGCTGATGGTCCGTTCCAATTCAGTAGTGTTGTATACATCGTTTTGTGCATGGGTAATATGTGTTATTATCTGAATGCCGCTGCATGGGTAAGTAGTACGGCCAAGGAAGTACAATCGTGATATTCCCTAAGAGGTTTAACTACCACCATATTTTTCATTCAACACAAAGCAATATGAATCATGGGTCGGATACCAGTGGACAGGTAATTAGGTACGGTTGGGTAAGTACAGTGCTGACATCCCCCACAAGGTCCAATTGGTGTCACATGTAGTGTGGTACTAATATTTTTCGGGACGTTCAACTGATGCCATGTTTTTTGTTTGATGTACAAAAAAATCTGGACATCAGCCAGATACTGATGTCCATATATGTGCAATAGTAGCCCCAAGGTAAGTCACCCAACTCATCCTATACGACTAACTAATGATTGGAAAGATCAACAAAGTACCTGTTATATTAGCAGCAAGCGTACATCCAGAACTAAGACAACACCCGTGTTTGATAACTCGGTGGAAAAACAAAGGACGGAAAACATCGGTTGCACCCCATATGGACATCAGTATTACATAGACGTATTTTAGTGTTCAAGAGATGTCAGCTTCACTTAGGCATGTAGTTCCCTCTCCATTCTCCGGTACTGACCCTGATTACATATGCATGCTGATAAGATAATGATAATGATTGGATGCTCTTGTCAGACATGCACAACCGGCATCATCCTGGCAGAATGAACAACATTTATCTCACAAGCTGTATACTGTGAAAATGTCCATGGGAGTTGTCTATAGATGCTGCAAACAGATTTCATGCCAAAAGCAATATGGTTCAATTAGGAGACCACAATTAGTGTGATTTTCAGTCAAAAAGCATGATCAGGACTTCATCCAATGTAACTAGTTCACAAATGACTATCCTAATCTACAGCAGAATACTATGTCCTTCCATGGACACAAGTGTTTTGTCAAATTTATTGGATTAGCGTACTCTACAATTGTTTGTTTCAAGTGCCGGTGCTGTTTCAAGTGCCGGTGGATGACTGTATATCAATGAATAATAAGGAACAAATGAAATACCCATATGAATCATACCTCAAACACCGAAGATGTGTTCTCTAGATAATCCTTGTATTCCGTTCTGCCTACCATAAATCCAAGGCCATCCATTAGCCATGTCTGGTCCTCCGCTTTGCGATCGTGCAAGTGTTCGGCTTTGAAATTGCCATCCATGATAAATCCGCGGGTGTATTTCCAGCTGGAGTGCGGATTAACATCTGTACTCTCTTTATTCCATAGACGACTTACTGCGACATATCATCTTCTTCCTTGGGGAATACATTCACACCAGGCTGCGGGCAGGCAGGACAAAATAGAACGAGATCTCCACCTCCTGGGGAGTTATTCCGATGTCCAAATCCGGCCCATTTCTTGAGTTTCAACAGTCGCCATTGGCGTGAAACTCGTAACAGTTCTTTATATCGATCCTTGTTGTATGAAACTAAGCATTCTTCACGGAACATGAGAAAGAGGTACATACAACGACTAGGTGAGGAAAGGTGTTTGAAGTAATCCGTCGGAGTTTACTATAGTAATTCCGTGCTGATGTACCGCATTCGAGATTGTCGCGAATAAAATCGTCCAACATTGAAAATGTGAAGGCGGTTTGAGGAGAATCCATAGTGGCCGAGAATAGGCCAGATCGGAGGAGCTGGAGATGGAATGGCTCCGATTCCTCACACACACAGTATCCAATCTTCCGGAAGTGTATCCCAGTGACATCAACCACCGTAATATAATCCGGTCCAGTGGGTCGTCGGATGCTTGCTGGAATATTGGGACCAGCGGCACTCTGTTTATCCGAATCCCAAAAGAACTGATCCTCTGGAACCTCCATTTCGGATTCACATTCAGCAAACATCACAGAGGGACATGGCTTTCCTCCATGACCGACATGTAATCGGATATCCAACTGCAAAGTTAAAACATATACTGCACATATTGTTTAAAATGGCGTCCACTCACAAGGTGTAATGAATGTGACTCGAAGAAAACGCCGGTCCATTTATCAATCCGATGAAGTGGATTTCGCTCATGTTGACGGATGCAACAATGAAAACAGAATAGTGGCTGACTGAAGCAGTCTGTACATCTGTAAATCCCATCACGTTCACATATACTGCAGTGACGTGGATTTGGTGGGGCCTCCATGTCAAGAAGAGTGTCCAGGTATACATGTTGTTCAGATGCCCACTCGCGGAGAT
>JBBPTZ010001181.1:0-11069 GCA_038094315.1 Phylloporus cf. tubipes
TTATCACATCTCACAGATAACTGCTGCTTGTAAAGCACGCAACGAAACGATCCATGGGACGATCCTCTTCGGAGTCTGTGCATCTCCCAAGCCTCTCCTTGATCAGGGTTCCTTCCACCTTCGCAAAATTCACCCGGCGCGCAACTCGACAAGTTCCTTTGCTACCTTGTAGGTAAGCCCACAGCGGTCTACCAGGTCCTTGGCAGTCATCTTGTTCGGCGCAGGTCCATTCACAGGCAATCTGGCCGAGATTCCAGAATCCCAGCGAGAGGAAACGCAACGCTGGAGCATGGCTCGAACTGGTTTTCTAGATTCCGTTGAACTCCTGTTGCGTTCTTCCAGATCTCCGAGGTCCGGTGATGAGATACATGCATGATGGATCACATTCCCGCCTATGGCCCTGATGAGGCTCCCGCCGTTCTTCTCCCACCACTCCGCCGGATTCTGTGATTTGACATGCGTGACGGTGACAGCAGCCGGGATCGTTCCTCTGCAAAGGAATTGTTCGAATAACCTATACATATTCGCCTCTGACCTGGTCAGGGTGCCAGATTTCTTGCAGAACAAGAGCAAGTCAATGCGATCCTCCGCGAACAAGTAGTCGACGAGCTGGACAGCATCTTGCGGTGTGTCGGCCACCGTGTCCCAGATGATGAACTTCTGCTCCTTTATCATGATGCTGTATGAAAGAAGATTTTTTACGGGTCTGGTCTTTGACGAAGGGACTTGGGCCACGGGATGCGCATCGATAAGATTGATGACCGAACTCTTGCTGTTCGGTTCTCCAACAAGGAGAACGTTAAACGGGTACCGACTACTGAGCGTTACTAGTAACTTCTCAGCAGCCCGATTCCTCAACTTGCAGTGGGTTGTGAGGGTAGTATAAGAAGGGTGATCGAGACACATTTGGAACAGGACCGTGGTGTTTGCAAAACTCTCCAAGAGCATCATCAGGGACTGTTTAGAGTGACATCTGAGAGGATTTTCATCGTCCGTGGTGATGCATGCATACGGAATAGATTGAGCTGGGATACCAGTTTTATCGACGATGGCTTGCTGATTACGATCCCACCATTGCTTATCGGGTGTGTCAAAGCACGTCACAACGAAGGCTATGGGCGCGTGACCACCGTAGAAGAATATATTGATTAGTCGGTAGAGATGGCCGAGCGACGGTCGAATTTCGTCCTTGCGCGCACAGAAAAGAATGAGGTTAACGCCACCAGCGAGGTTCCGCAAGACATCATGTGCTTGTCCACAAGGTCGAAGTTCGCCAGTTTCCACTATTTGGACACAGTCGAATCCCATCGTATCCCATAGCTGGAATCGTCTTGTACCAGTGCATATCTCATAACGCTGGGGCTGTATGGTACAGCAGTCCGCGTCCGCAGATACTCTTGCGACTGGCTTCTCGACGAGAAGGTTGATAATCGAACTCTTCCCGCACCCAAGGGGACCAAAGAGAACGACGTTGACATCAGACATGCCCCTTCGATAAAGAGTTAAGTGTATTGAATAGAAGTACGATGGAAACCTACTTAGGCTGCGACGACGGCTTCGGCGTGACTTTGGAAGATGGTAACACTTCTTGGGCTAGGCCCTGGTTGTTGGGGAATCGTGGAGTATCATCGTTCATTGCCGAAGTGGCTTTTTGAGGTCTGAGTGAGATTAGGGCATAACTTCTGCAGTCTAGACTCTAGACCTACTCGATCGCTCTCAGGAGGCGAGAAAGTTCCCCTATGTTCATTTGAGTTCATTGTATAAACGAAAAGGAGTGCATATCAGCCGCCGACCTGACGAGCCGCTTGGTAGCGGCTTTGGCACACTCTTATCCGATACGAATGACAATACTTGTTGGGCTGATGGCCGAATACCTGGAACAGGGGACCAACATTTCTCTAAGAATGTCCAGACGCCATCATCGATCGTAGAGAACCCTTGGCGCTGTGGCAACCCATGATTTTTCAGCTCTTCCCAGGCAATCATTGCATTTGGCCAGGGCATCTTCCCACTGAGTACCTGTACATTTATTTCTCGATGAGCTTCTTCGTGGATCAGGGTTAAACATACAAACAGAACAATGTTGCCACACGCATATATGTCGCTCTTCAGCGTGGCCCTAGCTTTGCCACCCTTGTTCCACTCTGGGTACAGTCCCGGATACAGAAGTTCCGGAGCAGTCCATACCACAGCACCTGGGCGAACGGACATAGTCTGGAGATAAGACAAGTCGCTCTCTGCAGGGAGTAACATTTGAGAAAGCCCGAAGTCTGCAAGCCGTGCGTTGCCCCCTTCGTCGATGAGAACATTTCCCTGATGGAAGAAAATCAGATTACGTAGTCACCAAAGCCAGCCGGACACAACACACAGGGTGGAGGTCACCGTGAACGATGTCGTTACAATGCACTGCTCGAAGATGTTATGTTATACACATTCCATTTGACCGAACTTACAGTAATGCAGCCCACTTGCTACACCTTTGATCTGCAATTTCACTACTCAGCGAAAATACAAACATGATTCATGAATGACTCGGCACTAACAAGTCGAACACGATGAGAAGCCTGGAGTGTGCTTCCCTGGTTCTTGATATACAGGTGAAGCGATCCTCGTGGCATCCACATCGAAACCATGCAATCATGGTCGAAACCAAAGCTAAAGCCACACGTTATTCCAAGAAGCGGAACGACGTTGGGATGGTCCAATCTTCTCCAGATTCCTAGTTCGCGTCTTAGGCTCTGATGATAATTACAAGTGAGCCAAGCATGACTGACGGCGAGCATACGTGAATCGCGGTGACTCACTCGTTTCAATTTTTCTCTTTCGGTATCACTGATATCCAAGGGAAGTGCAACCGCCTTCACGGCAACCTTGGGACGTGTGGCATCCGGAAAATATCCGGTAAGCTGAAGCGGATAGACTTACCACTCCCTTCGTTGCATAAGGGCATTGATACACTACGCCGAAGGCACCTTGTGTAATGAAGCGTTTCTTATCAAGTTGAAGTTCGTCGGTAAGATCTGGGAGTTCATCCAGACTGATCGAACTAGAATAGAATACAAGCATCAAACGAGCCAGAGACCCGCAAGTAGTACTTGTTTGAAACGACGTACTGGCGTTGCATCATGGTAGGGCTTGCGACGTTGTTCGGACGGGATGTGGTAGGTTACTATCTAACCACATTGAACATGGCAGTACTTCTTCCTGTGTTGAAATTTCCATTTTGAATCCTCGGTATCAATTTGGAACTGTTCGAAATAGATCCACCTGACGCATTTGACCTGGCGGTCGTTCTTATTATAGCGTAGTTGCGATTGAAACTTGAAGCTTGATCCCTGTACAGTTACTACGACGGCTGAGGTAGGTTTCAAGAGCCTGGTGTGGTGGAAAATATAGGTAAAGGCTATGCACTAGGATACGAGTCCGAGCCCTCCAATATCAATCCCACATATATTGTGCACATGGCGCACCCCACCTCGCCTACCGAAACTGATTTGTGTTCGACCCCTTGGAGACCTGCTCCTAAAACAGTCGCGAGACAGAAAAGCGTGCCCCCTCGAGGATGTTTCCCTCGGAAACATCCTCCTCCCTCTCGTCACCGGAGTCAGACGTGCTTTACTATCGTCTGCGAATCAATCATACTCTCTGGCACAAACACGCTTTCACTTTCAAGTTCACCTGCACGATTCATCCACAAGGCCAACTATATAGGAGACTTCCGTCCGTGAGCGCCTCGACCAAGACTCCGTCATACGAGGGGACAAAGAGAGAGGCAGTCCTTGAGCATCGCTTGAACAGACAACGTAGATTCTTCGAGCTGTTGCTTATACCACGAGTCCTCCTCGCCGATTGCATGTGATGTGACACATGCGTGCCCAATCACGTTACCGCCCAAGCCCGTAACCAGACGATCGCCATTCTTGTCCCACCATATTTCCATCGGCTCGTATGATTCAAGGTGAGTGATGACAATCGCAACTGGGATTTTCCCTTCACAAAGTTTTTCGCAGAAAAACCTATAGCAATCACGTTCCGATTCGCAGAGTGGGCCACATTCCTTGACGAAGACAAGCAGGTCAATTCCTCCGTTCTTAGACAACTGGCGGGCCAGCTTGCTAGCGTCCTTTGTAGCCCGAGAACCAATGATGTTGTCCCAGCGGCTCGTGGAACCAAAACCCACAGTGTCCCAGGCTTGGAACTGTGGTATCCTCGCTACACCGATACTGTGACAACGATACTCCAATGTACAGGCGTTTCCTCCTGAGTCGACGTTTGCTATGGGATTCCCAGCAATAAGATTCACAACAGAGCTCTTTCCTGCACCAACTTTCCCGAAAAATACCACGTTAGCAGGTCGCGGAGGCTTGCGAAACTGTTTCACAAGCGTTTTGGCCAAGGAAGTGTTCATTCCACGGAGTATAGAGAGGAGAGAGGACGCGTCGGGAGTGAGATCACGGAAAAGGGTAATCTGGCCGTTGGCGTGCGATTCCAGGAGTTCCCTGAGTGATCGTTTCGACCGATGGTAACCAGGATGGATCGTGGTGATGCACGCATGAGGAATAGATTGAACCGGCATACCGGTACTTTGGGCAATCGAGCCTACATTGCGTCCCCACCACCGTTCATCGGGCTTGTCACAGTGGGTTACGACCAGTGCTATTGGCGCACGACCGCCATAGAACACATCACTGATCAACCGGTAAAGATTGCCAAGTGAAGCGAAGATCTTGTCCTTATGTACGCAAAGAAGAATAAGGTTAACGCCGTTTGTAAGATTTCGCAAGAGAGTGTGAGCTTGTTCGTAAGGTGACACCGAATCGGTATCTTCCCCATTGGCAGGGGGAAAATCCAAGGTGTCCCATAGCCGGAATCGCCTTTCGCCAATGGATATCCTGTAACATCGGGGTTTAGTGCAGGGCATCCTGTTCGCAGACACTTGGGCAATTCGATCCTCAGTAAGAAGATTGATAATCGAGTTTTTCCCACACCCATGGAGGCCAAGTAGCACAACGTTTGCATCCGACGTACTAGGACTGGAACAAGGTGTCAACTGGGGGTAGGAAAGCATGGCTATAACGTACATAGCCTCTGACCCTATGCCTTCGAAGAACTGTAATACTCCCTGTGCTGAGGGCCGACTTCCTGGATTGCGCAGAGACCAACATCTCCTGATAAGCTTCCAGGTGTTGTCTAGAATAGCAGGGGGCTCTGGGCGAGGTGGATGACGGAAGTTGGACAACTCAGGTTCCATCTCCTTTACAGAGGGCCAGGGAGAAACACCAGAGATGGCCTATGTGAAGATTCAGGGCGTGGTAAGAGGATGGAACTCGATGGATAATCGATGTGAACATACGAAGAGAATGATGCAACCGAGAGAGTATATGTCACTCTTGGGCGTAGCCTCGATCTTGAAGCCAGGATACAAATGAGGAAATAAAAGTTCTGGTGCTGCCCACAGCCTGGCGCCTGGCGCCACATTCACGCTGAGGAGGTAGGATAGATCCTGTCCCGGGTTGAGTGCTTGAGAGAGTCCGAAATCTGTTAGCCGCGCATTATGGTTCTGGTCGATCATAATATTTTTCTGTGGAGATGACAAATCAGGCTCTATGACAGGTTTCAGACTTGTAGCCTACAGGGTGCATGTCCCCATGAACAAGGGAATTCGAATGCACTAAAGAAAAAATGTCGTATGAGAGCACGACAAACCACAGTTTCTAGACCTACGATACTTTAGTCCTGCGGCTATTCCTTTGATCTGCGATATCAAGGTTTGAAAGGGTTGAGTGATAACGAATGCGTAGTACTCACAAGTTGGACGCGGGACTGGAGTGGGAGCTCCGCCCGCTGGTTGACGTACTCAAAAAGTGTTCCATTTGGCATCCACGTTGCAACCATAGACGGGTAGCTGGATGGGGGTTTGAGGCGTGCTATCCCCAGGAGGGGAACAACGTTCGGATGATCTAATCTTTTCCATATTGCAAGTTCGCGCCTCATTTTCTAGAGTCATCCCGAGAGTTAGCAATATACGGGGAAAATTTTTAAATGGTCATCGACTCACTCGCTGGATGGAATCCTCTTCGGTTCGATCGAAGCTAGAGGATAAGGTAAAGACTTTGACTGCAACCTGTGCAGGGAATGTATGGTGAACGGGTGAAATGAAAGCGCAAACACACTTACCACCACGTCGTTCTGCGTGCAGAGGCATTTGTACACGATTGCGAAATAGCCTCGTCGAGCATGCTCTTCCATGTCCCACCGAAGCGTGTTGGTGAGATCCGGTGGATCAATCAGATCGCCCTGCAAAATTGCACCTGCAGAGCTACAGAGACGAGTGTTAGAGTGAAGTAAGTAGCCAGGACGAAGACATACGTTGCGTTTTCAGGATCTGGCAAGAAGAAGGGTTCCATAGAGTACTGTTGGATGTGAAATAGCACGTCTTGTCTTGGTAGTTACTAGGCTCCTAGTTCAGCGGTCGCTTGAAGGGGGGTATTTATACATCAATAGGGCGCTTATTGTCCTCGAAGGGTACAGTGTGCATCAAGTATGGGAGCTTATCAAGGGACTCATCTTATTAACTATCCGTAGATGTTGGATATTGAATATTGAACTATGCCAGCTGTCATGACCTGAAAATCCAATTCAGATCAATGAACAAAGCTCTGCGCACTGCAACTTTGAACCCTGTGCGACCACTACCGAGTGTTCTGAAGGCTGACGAGGGGGTCGTCGTGCCATTGGAGCATGCGTCATGTTGATTTTGATACCGTAGGCTGCAAGTGACAACCTCGTGGCGTACTGGCCCGTGGTGGGTCAATATTTCGATGCAGGTTGCCTTGCTTCGCACCGTGAAATTGGCTGTGTCATTTGGTTGATATCGAGTGCACTCGCCATCTTAATGCAAAAAATTGTTCAACAATGAACCATTGGCGAACAGATGGATTCGCAGGGTACAAGGCTTACTGTAACTGTACGTCATCGCATTGCAATTTACGCGAACGAAATGGAACATTCCGACTTGCACCACACGTTGCATCAAGGCTTAGGGTTTTCATTGCGCCGGGTGCATTCGCCAGACAACAGGCCCATTATGCATTGTGGACCATGCCATGCCAATGTGACACTTGGTCGCCAACTGCTAACATTATCGCACTACGCGACTGTTACTGCCAATCAGAGTCGCAGCGCTCAGCTTCCAGTGATATGTTACCCCATACCTCAGTCCTGACCTCACTCATGTTTCAAACGTGGAGTATGACGTGTCACCGCCCTGTGCCCAGTAGTAATTTCCGGGATACACCCCTTCCTTGTCCACAAGGCTCCACATATGAATCACAGCAACATGATGCAGTTGGCAATTACGGCCCGCTAATGTTTTCACGAACGTGGTGGTTGAATTACGGCCACCGCTCAGGGCACACTGGCATGCTTTATTGAAAGTAACAAGTGAAGACTACGTCTGTTCTTAGTGTGCACACCCGTTGAACTCCATTGACATAGATGAGAATCCTGACCCAAGTTCAATACCGGCCACAAGCGTATGGGGAGGAAAGGTGCTACATACTGTTTTGCGGAGTATGGGTGCAGCGGAGGTTCCGTAGTAGGCTGCTAGCAGGTCCGCAGCTCGAACTTCGTTGCTCGATATAAGTACTATACCTAGTGCCTAACGGAGGAGTCCACCACGGTGCCAAATACCTCTGCCACATGCGGACCTGAGGCCTGAGACCTGAACCTTTGTCGGGTATCACATTGATCTTGCTAAGTAGTACCATCCGTTTACCCGACAGAACGACTCTGTCACGGCTATAGCCACCTGAGAGTCTATCCATAGGGACGGGCGGACTTGAACTCAGCTATTCGGAGGCACGTTCGCACTCAGTACTCAATGGAATTCTCTCTCTCCTCCGAAACTTCGAGGTATGTCGTCGTTTTGGCTGCTTGCTTTACCCTTACAGGGCTTACGCTCGTTTCTAGCTCAACTGGCGCGTTTCTGCAGAGCGATCTGATCAATCTACCAGATCTCACAGACACCCTTCAGCAGGACGAGAAATCGTATGCTGGACGTGGCTCTTTTGCCATTGTGTATAGATGCTTGTGTACAAGGAATGGGGTGGTAAGCGCGCCATCATTCTCACCCCGCCCATGATTCTATGTTTACAGGTTGCAGTCAAAGCTATTATCTTACCCCGTGGCCTCGATCAAACTGAGGAGAAAACCACCGTTCGAGTAAGTCGATAACAGTTTGCTTCCCCACCTCGTCGACCTTTGGTGTAACTCTAGCAAGCGAGGCGCGAACTTGGAATATGGAGAAGATTAGACCATCCCAATATCGTACCTCTTCTGGGGATAGCCCGTGGTGGAGATTTCGGATCCAATTATCCTTGCATGGTTGCAATGTGGATGTCAAACGGAACACTCTTCGAGTACGTCAAGAGGCGTAGGGCGGATCTTTTACTCACCGACCGTGTCCAATTTGTGGGTACAAAACATTCCGGATACCTGCCCACCCCAGTGATGACCATTAGTATCATAGATTAAGGGGACAGTCGCTGGTCTAGAGTACTGTAAGTTTAACAACTTCGGTTCTTGTGGTTCTCAAGTGATATCTTTCCGCAGTGCACATGAATTACATTGTTCACGGAAATCTCCATCCTGTATGTTGTACCGTCCAGTTGTATCGACCTCTGATGTTCATCTCTGCAGGCCAACATTATGGTCGACGACAAAAATAATGTACGCCTTAGTGGGTTTGGATTCTCTCACACTCTTGGCCCAGTGCGAGATGAACTAATGGCAGACCACATTCGTCCTGGCGCATCGATGTGGGCTCCACCAGAGTTGTTGTATCCAGATTTATACCCGGATCTCGAAGTCAAAGTCACGCCCAAGAGTGACATTTACTCACTTGGTAGCATTATCCTCTTCGTACGTGACATATACTTTCCACCCTGTTGCCGACGTCCGAGTCTTTCACTTAGATCCTGTCCGGCAACTTTCCGTGGTCATCTACAGGAGAGATGGAAAATCAACTCAAGCAATACAAGAATCCGCCCCGCCCGGTCTCCCCCGATATTCCAGATGGCGTTTGGAACTTGATCACGAGGTGCTGGTCTCCGCGGTCCCCAAACAACCGACCGTCAGCGCAAGAAGTGCTTTCGTTCTCCACAGGTGAAATAGAGTGGTTGTTGGACTTCAAGTACGCCGGAGTCGTGATTGTATTGCTAACACCTGACTATCTGCCGAAAGTCCTGCATCCGAAATGAACGTCGTTCTGTTTGGCATCCTTGGATGCGGGAAGAGTTCGATTATCAACCTTCTTGCCGAACACCCGATTGCGAAAGTGTCTGCGAATGTCAAGCCTTGCACCATGCTACCACAATGGTACAGAATATCCATTGGCAAAAGGCAATTCCGGCTATGGGACACTACGGGATTTCTCCCTGCCTGCGGAGCAGACACCAATCCACTTTTGCCTTACGAACAAGTTCACGCTGTCTTGCGAAATCTTAAAAATGGCGCTAACCTCATTCTTCTCTGCGTACGAAAGGACGGGATCTCCGCTTCACTTGGCAATCTTTACCGGTTGATCAATGATATGTTCTATGGCGGTCATGCGCCAGTAGCACTGGTCGTAACCCACTGTGATAGGCCCGATGAACGGTGGTGGGGACGCAATGCAGATGCGATCGTCCGAAGGACTGGTATCCCGGTTCAATCTATTCCTCATGCATGCATCACCATGGTTCAGCCAGGTCATAGCCAGTCAAAAACAGCGCTGAGGGCACTGCTAGAAGAATATACTACTATCGTTCCGCCGGTCGCATGGCATTTCAATGACGCAACGGTCTCTCTCCGCATCGCCGAACGATGTGGGCTGAGCCGTCAGGAAGCCGAAATCCTAGTGAAAGAGTTCAGCAAACCTCAAAGCCATGCCAACGTGGTCTTCCTTGGGGACGCAGGTTCCGGAAAGAGCTCGGTTATCAATCTCCTTGCTGGGCAACCTCTAGCGGAAATCGGTCCAAGACACATCCGCACGTTGGATATCCGCTCATACGACATCAACATAGGTGCAAAGCAATTCCGAATGTGGGATACAGAGGGTTTCGAACCAGCTAGCAGTTTGGAAGAGTACAGCCGCTCTCAAGCCGCGGTAAATGCTACCCAGCTGATCCGTTGCTTGTCTAGGGAGGGTGGTATTAGCCTGCTCGTCTTCGTCAAAATATGTGAGCGGCTCACCCCATCGGAACTGTCTTGCTACAAGTTCTTCTACGAAGTTCTTTGCGGACGGAAAGTTCCAGTCGCGATTATCATCACTCATCTCGAATCATACGACCCGATGGAATTGTGGTGGGATAGGAATGGAAACGATCTCGTGAGGACCTTGGGCGGAAATGTGATAGGTCACGCATGCATCGCATCACACGTGAGCGGCGTTGTGGGGGCATCATTTGGCAGGAAGTCGGAGGAATCCAGGTTGTCGGTTCAAGCTCTGCTTCACGATAGCGTCTCTCGCCGTAACTCGCCTGTGACCAAATGGAGTCTTGGTCGAATCGCTTCCTACAAGGGAGATGGGAGGTTTAATAAAGGTGGAGCATCTGAATCCTTCTGGATTGTTGTCGGTTGACATAGGGATTAGAAAGGTTTAAGTCCTGGTTTAAAACTTAAGGGGTGACATGCTGCATGAAGTTCTGATGACGATCAACAAACCTGATACGCACTCTCTGTGGCTGCAGGCAGCTAGCAGGAAAGCCTATTTATCGGTGATGCACGTACTTTTCCAGATGACCGTGTTGTGGAAGGGCGTCTTGTAACGAGAGCTAATATGTTGGCTACACATGACATTTGTGTACACTTGGCAGAACCTATCCCTCATCCATCATAGGCAGAGAACGAGGACCTGATGACGCATTTAGAAGCTCGGCAATATCTGTTTGCATTCACACCGCGGTCATGCACGTTGCGTATGCCTGGATGCAACGAGTCTCGGGGTTTAAAGGCACGACACAGGGTATTATTCACCATTAGGCAGTAGTCACCTGCTAGTCGTGACACATCCCCCAACCGACGTCCTA
>JBBPTZ010001182.1:0-11067 GCA_038094315.1 Phylloporus cf. tubipes
CGTCACAGAGAGCGAACAACTCCTCCTTATCCTTTGAGTTACCCAACTGCTCGAACCGAGCATAGAGATGGTGCCCAATGTTACTCAGAGACATTGACCGATCAGGGTGACCTCGCGAACGAAGCTCCAATGCTTCTCGATCAAGCGCAATCGCTTCATCCAAATCATGCATCCCTCCAAGCTGATCGTAGCGAGTCGAGAGACGGACTGCAAGGTTGTTCAAAGACCCCGCCCGATCAGGGTGACCTTGTGGGTGGAGTTCCAACGCTTCCCGATCAAGAAAAATCGCATCGTCTAGATCCTGCATCCCCCCAAGTCGTTTGCAGCGAGTCCAGAGATTGACCGCAAGGTTGTTTAAAGACATCGACCGATTAGGGTGACCTTGTGGACGGAGCTCCAGTGCTTCTCGATCAAGCACAATTGCTTCATCGAGGTCCTGCATCCCTCCAAGCTGATTGTAGCGACCCGAAAGACAGGTCGCGAGGTTGTTCAAAGACATTGATCGATCAGGGTGACCTTGTGGGCGGAGTTGTAACGCTTCTTGGCCAAGGTTGATGGCTTCTTCTAGGTCATCCATCCCTCCAAGCTGTTTGTAGCGAGTTGAGAGACAGACGGCAAGGTTGTTCAAAGACATTGATCGATCAGGGTGGCCTTGTGGGCGGAGTTCCAGTGCTCCTCGATCAAGCACGATTGCTTCGTCCAGATCCTGCATCTTTCCCAGCTGATCGTAGTGAGTTGAGAGACGGACTGCAAGGTTGCTCAAAGACCCCGCCCGATCAGGGTGTCCCTGTGGGCGGTGTTCCAACGCTTCTCGATCAAGCACAATTGATTCATCCAGATCCTGCATCACGCCAAGTTGTTTGTAGCGTGTCCAGAGACGGACCGCAAGGTTGTTCAAAGACACCGATCTATCATGGTGACCTTGTGGGCAGAGTTCCAATGCCCCTCGATCAAAGACGATCGCTTCCTCCAGGTCCTGCATCCCACCAAGCTGATCGAAACGAACTGAGAGATGTATTGCAAGCCAGGTCAAAGAGACAGGTCGCTTGGGGTCGCCGGGTGGGCAAAGTTCGAGGGCTTCGCGACTGAGCACGATCGCATCGTCGATGTAATTGGTCCCATCTCCATTTCTAAACTTGGCAGCGAGAGACTCTGCCCGTGAATGTAATCTTTCAACTGACAAGTACATGGTCATTTCGCTGCGCTGTATTCAAACTTGCAAATTAGATACCTTGTGAATCCATGAGGCCGGCGGAACGTTGTGAGAAAGCTAGTAAATGCGAATTCACGCTCGAATGACCCCGTTTAACTTTCAAGTGCACGATCACTCGTATTCAGCATCTTGCACGCCAATGAAAGAATACATACATACCTTTGAGACCAGGTGGTTTGATGAACTCGACTGGACACGGTTGTTTGGGATGTGGAAACCTGAATACACGGGAGTCGGCCACGTGTGCCTAGTATTGCCCAAGAACACAGCCCTGACGTCTTACCCACGTTCTAAATCACCATGGTACAGGAGCGCCATACGTGCCTCATTTCATGTACAGTATTGTGCACATTTTCCCTGTGCACATAGGACAGAGGGAAAGCCAGGCATGACTGACTCCAAGGAGGAGTGTCGCAGAACAAATTGTCCCAAGAACGAAAGGGACAAAAGGCGGAAAAAATGCGTATCTATTAGCGCATGATACTGGGTTGTGATGTACACTTTCTCCTTGTCAACCCTTAGCTTGACCAGGCACCGGATGACCTATGGCAGAAGACGGAAACGCAGATTGGACGAGAGTGGTGACGAGCTCGAGGGAAGATGTAGAAAAAGGTGAGCCAACAAACTGCGCACGTGGGGAGTAACAACAGTATCAATGCAAACTATGTGCCTCTGTCATGTTTATCACCAGCACAATAATGTATGCACTCACGGGATGGATTAAATCAGTGGATGACTTGCCTGTGACATTGTCAAGGCGATGCCAGCTAACTTTGAGTAGAGGTAGGTAATGCAATAACAATAGCTCGCGAAAATACACTACTACGGGAGCACCGTCTATAAACTTGATTAGATCATACATATAACAGGAGAGATGTCGTACCAACCGTAGGAGCCGGTGTGACATAGTCCCCATGATAACATATGTCATCGCACCTACATTCGCCCCGAGTTACAGTAATCAGCCGGAGGAGAACAAGACATGATGCGTACCACGATTTACAGTAACTGTATGGTCCCAAAAGGACCAGAAATAAAGGTGTGACGACACGGCGACTGAACCGCGCTCGTGGTTTATCTTGCAACGGTAGACCACTTCCGTATTGGCAAGTTTCAACGTGCTAGAGTGCGAGGCTTGTGCTCGCATGAGAAGTCGAATGGCCAGGTAGCTCACTAGTCAAAGCAGGACGACGGAGATGATCGAATAGCAAGTGGATCTGCACTTTTGGGTCGTCGAGGGATAGAGTGTAAATAAGAGTCGACTACTTACCCGAGGAGTGGAGCCCATGCAATAACGAACAAGACAGCAACCCAACGTTCACAACATTGATATTCGCGCCAGTCGAATCATCTTCCGAGGTGTTACGACTCGTTCTGTAGCGAGAACTAGGCCTTGAGTGCTACGGGTGAAGTAAACACCTTTACGCTTTGGCCTTTGGGATCAAGTCAAAAATCGAAGACGAACAATGAAATACTAAAAACGGACTCGGGCTGATTGTATGCTTTGAGTTTGATACAGTTGTAAAAGGCGCATAAACTACGGGCTCCTTTATGTAGTTGACGACGACAATGAACTTGAAGGCACTGGCCAGCCTTATGGTGGCGAGTCGGAGACGGACTGTCTAACTGTACCGTGTGACATTGAACCCTGGCCCGGGTGGGCCGCCCTGATCTCTGACGGGCTGTTGAATGAAACCTAAGTTTAATGTCGAGTTGTGCGAATCGATTCACCCAGGGTTTTTGAGGGATCGGTACTTGGCTGCACCCTGCGAGTCCATATCTACGTGCGCATCGGACAGCTTGAAAGTACTTCAATCCGTGTCAAATGTAGTGATGGCAACTCATGTCATTACTAGCTCATACAACAACGTCGGGTTGGTACACTCGGGCTTGTGGACTTGGACTCGAGCATGAATGCACGACACCATGGCCACGCCACTTGCTGTCACACAGCATGTTCAACACTTGCATTTTCCTGGTTCACATTGGCACCTGAAAAAGAACAAGTCAAACAAAGCATCCAAAATGTCTTCACATATGATACGTACGATGCACCACAGGAGCAGGAGCTGTTTCCACAGTTCTCATTTGTGGGGATGGACGTGATCTGTACGCTCTGTCAATCCATTGGATTGTTGTGTGTGTATGAGCACACACCGCGTTCATGATGTCTCAGTGATGGTGATGACAGTCGCAAAGGATGGATTTGAAAAGTGGATTGTGCTCTGGTTCCCTTTTATCGATGCGCAAAGGTCATTCTTTGGTGTTATTTACGTCCGGCGACCTCATTGCCCGTGCCTGACATGCATTGCCAACTTGAGCTCCGCGCCTTGCTGCAACGGGTTGGTTGTACCGTGCGTCCCAAGGGCCATACTTCTAGAGCTTCCGGTAAAATGAAAATATGATATGACGTGAGGCAATTTTGCTTACCAGCTCCATTTGATGGTGGCGCAGGACCCTGTTGGAGCAAAACATCAGACCTGCGTAGGCTATCCTGGCGTTCCACAGTTCAACAAAGGGGAATGGTAAATATCTGTGGTGGGTGGTGAAGATGGCCTGATGCATTAACTTGGGTCTGAGAATTGGCGGTGGCTGTCTTGTGACCAAGTAAAAGATGTGCCGATGCGATCCACTGTTCAAAAATTATTAAATCGTAATCAAAAGTGCGCAGTAACTCACTGTTCCCAGTTTTCAGGATCGCTCCCTATGCGCTAAGGCTTGCTGTGTTGACACTTAGTTTGTTTCCCCAATATACCCAGATACAAGGAACGCGCCATGGAGAACATTGACAAGGGTACACGTTCAAGACGCATTTACATACGAAGCAAAAGCACGCGCCATCGCAATGACCCCCGCACAGCACAACAATGCTCCAAATCAAAAGTGGACCCTTCACTGTGACTCTGGAAAGTTTGTGTGCGTCATTCGCATAGGCATCTGAAAGGAGGAGATAAATGGACAGCAAAATAACTCCGGATGACACGTACTGTTTGTCTTCTCAGCAACTGCATTGGCAATCAGAGCCTGTACAATTGTCAGTGTGGTTTATGGGAATGCGTGTGATCTGTGGACACCTTCAACCCCTGGACCACACAGAGCAGATCAGGAAGGAAATGCACAGCATCCATGAAACCTAGTTCTTAGTGATGATAAATGAAATGGAAGGAGGTTTGGTGACAGACCACAGATCTCCATGCATGCGTGGCCCCTTATGTATGCAGGATCCTATTCGGTGTTGTTTCTGCTCTCAAAACAGGGGGTAAATTGATAGCGCCATCGCTTGAATCGATATGTATCAAAAGTCCCTCTCTTACTCGCAACTAACTAAAAATTGACAATGGTACAAGAACAATCACGTACGATTTCCATTGTGACCTGATGACCCTGCTGCAACATTTTTCTGGCCACTGCAATTTGCCATACTGGCCTGGTTGGTCGATCAATCGTTATCAATGACAACATTATCTTGACCCTGGTGGCAATTTTGCCGTTTCTGGTGGATGCGGAATGTGCGTGGTGCGCACAAGTTCTGATATGGCTGAGAGTGCAGCTTGCACACTGTCTTGGGTACAGTACCAGTAAGTCAGTTGGCCAGGGAGGTACCCATCCCTAATGGATGGAAAGGTGGATATTGATTTTAAGGAATGCAACACATTATAATGCTGATAGCAGCATCCGCTTTATCATCTGAGAATGTTGTTGGTGGTGCAGCCTGCTAATGGTCCCATAGCTCAAGCTTGAAAAAAGGTGCCAAGTTCACAGCTGCTAAGATAAAGGCATGAACAATGGTGGAACCCACCTCCGAATTTATTTCAGGACAATGCTTGTCCTATTGAGTGCTTTGACAGTGTTTGTAATACCTGCAAACAGTCTGGTCAGATTGAAATTTAACTTTGCAAGTAAGCAGAAAGAAAACTCACAGTGAGAAAGACGATGGAATCTGAGTTGAGGACCTCTTGCATATTCGTAATACCATTAAGTTGCTCTGGGCAAGTGCTTGATATCTTTTCACCATACTTGTCACGACGATCCTCGAGCTTCTCCCATCCTCCTGCACTTGTAGCAGCTAAGCCTTTGGCCACTGAGGCACTCAATGTCAACAAGCATGATAGAGGTGTTGTAGGTCATAACATAGTCAAATTGGCGTGATATGCAGAACACAAGGTGCCTTGTCTAGGGTGCCATTACTGCTGGTAGTCTCCACTGTCAAAGGAACTTCCAGCATCAAGGAATGCGGAATAATAATGGGTCTCAGAACTGGTTTGATGTTCCAACTAGGAGCATCAGTTACAGCCCAAGATTGGGCTCAAAGCTCTGATACGCAAATCTCCACTAGAAATGTGGGTGAAGAGTTCAACATAAATATTTCTTGATTGATTGTTGATCACCCCCACCCCCTGCCCCCTCCACTGCCTCCACCCCCAGTCTCACCATGAAGGGCAAACAACAGGCAACCTTGCCAGCTGGGATGAAGAACCACAAGATTTATTGGGACAAAGGGTACTCATATCGTACTGATCGCTTCATTGAGTGGTGCCGAGACAACCCAAAGAAACGCATCAAGCTCTTTACTGACTCTACTGAAGACGCTCGTGATGCTGGCCATGCAAAGCAGCAACTGAAGGCTGCCAGGAATTTCATATATGGAGAATTGGCAAAGTATATCTTTGAAGACAATCCAGAACTCTCTGAAGCGTGGTCCCACAAACTGGCGGCTTTTGTGTCTGCAACTCAATGCCGCCACAATGTGTAAGTATGATTTATTCAGGTAGCTACCATACTGACGTTGTATAGCCTCAGGACCAAGTACAATGAACAGGTCAAATGTTTGGGTCAGACAGGAGCTGGCCTCACCCTTGATGTTCTCCGGGAGGGAGAAAGGACTCAAGGACTCATCGGTAGGTTCAATTGTCATATGTCATGCATTAACTTATGCTTTGCAGGTGAAATTACCAAGGAGTTCCCTTGGTTCAATGATCTCCACAGCTGGTGGAGGTCAAACCTGATTTGCAACATCACCTACAGTACAGCAGACCCCAGTCAACATTTCGCTGAAAAGTCAGCTATCCTATTCAACATGTGCTCTGATTTCCCCGGTTCAAGTGGTAAGATGTCGGATGAGCCTCAAACCAACCATCCGTCATTCATGCTGGGTGATGCCATTGACATCACCCTACTCTTGCTTCCTCCTCCTACTGCTGCATCTGCCATCCCCTCCATGTTCCCCAACAATGAAGATCTCATTGCCGACAGCAACCCGCCCCTTTTGGGCAACAATTGGAACATAAATGACTACTTCAATTTTGATGACGATGACACCCTCTCCTTTGGTGCCCCACCTGTTCTTGACCCCCCTGCTTATGACCTTAGCTTGACAACTCACACCCTTCCTGGCCCATCCCTGCCTGCTTCCACTCACAATGTCACTGCTGAAACCATTCAAGATCATGCCATTTGCAGTACCCTCAAGCCCACCATCACTTCCCTTCATGACCCGAAAGGCTATTGTCCCCCCCTAGTGCCTGCCCCTGCTTTCCACCTGTCAAGAACCCTATGGCACCACTTTTGGCAGTGCCGACATGACTACTGGTAGCACCAACATGACTACTGGTAGCACCAACATGACTGCTGGGAGCACCAACACCATGGGCACCCCATTTACCATCACCGACAAATCCGACTCCGACAGTGCAGCGGCACATCTTATATTGAAGTTACACTTGAAACATAAAACCCCTACCCCCGACATCAGTTCTGATGACATGGACAGGAATTCTTTTTTTTCAACTGACCCAACCTCCACCACCTCCACCTCTGCATTGAAGATGTTGTGCAAACGTGCACAAACCATGGCCACCAGCTGCACTGGTGGTCCCAGCAGCAGTAATAGCAGCACTGATGACATGAGTGGGCTCGCATTGGCCGCACTCGCCCTCTTCAAGGAAAAGGCTGTCAGTTGCTCACAAATCGTGAACAGTGGACCCTCAAGTCTCGCATGAACCGTGAGCAGAAGACTGCTGATTGACATGCTGATCAGGAGCAAAAGTTGGCAGATCGTCATGCTGTCCATGATCAGGAAAAGGAGTTGCATAGGGAGCGGCTCAAAGCGAAGAAGGATGAACGTGAACATGACCTGGTCTTGTAACAGAAGCATTGGGAATTCAAAATGAAGGCTCAAAACCAGCACCACGAACATGAGCTACACATGGCCACTCATCAACAACACATCGCCGACTCTGAAGTTCAAAAGATGGTTTTCCATCTTCAAGCTTTAATTCAAGAACCAAAATGACACGGAGTCTGGGATGAGTGGTGGGGAGCATATGGACTAGTAGTACAGTTTTATTCATCACTGTTTTCATCACTATTCTGTTTCTTTATGCATTGAGTCCAATACAAAATATCTGTTCTCTACAATTGTCCAAGTAAGATTTGCATAAGTCTCTGGCGGTGTTGCTGCCCAGTTATTTGTTGATGTACTTCCTCCTGCTCCTGTCCATCCTCATCATCTAAGTCCCTCCCCAAGTTCCCTTCCTCTTCATTTCCTTCAGGGTCCTCAGTATTACGGTTTTTCTTCTTTTCCCTGCTGCCTCCTGTTTTCCCTTTTGATTCTCTACTTGACGTTCACACTTGCACAGATCCCCCCCGCATCCATTGTTCCCTTTCTAGTATGTAACTCGCTGTTGTCATCTTGTTCTTATGACTTTGCTGTCACCCTACATTACTCCCCCCCGGGTGACATACTAGATCCCCTCTGATTCCCTCCTTGCAGCACTTACACCTCAGTACTTACACCTCCCGATATTACCCTTCGCTACACTGCTATTGCCTAACGTACTTGTTCTCATACTGGCTATGTTATTGCACAATCTAGTGTTGTATCTTGAACCAACCCCCGGACTTCTCTTAGCCGCTGCATGCTACTGAAGTGCTCTGCATGTTCCTAGGCAATTCCTAGTGAACTCCCCTCATATAACTTCAACCCGACGACCGACTTGTTGTCCGCACCCCCGTGTTGAACCTCGGCAACTTCCGACGTTCCAGGATCTCTCTGTTTGTGACACTACATGTAACACTCAGTAGTAAATCTACTTGCTGAGGGTGCTATTCCAAGCTTCTCCTCAATGTCTATGATCATGTTATGCAAAACCAGACAACTCCTTATCCAAGAATTAGCATATTGAAGGTCATCATTATTCTGGATCTGAATGCATAATTCACAGAGTGACTGGAATTGGCCCTTAAGAGATGCATAGAGATGCTCAGAGCATACTCACACCTAAGAATAGATTAGCCATAGTGTACCACATAGAAATAGACTTACTTTGGATAAGTGATAATTGAATAACTTTTGTGATCTTGTTAAAGCTCCTCCTGTTGGCCTTTTGAATGAAACTATACACCATGGTTGACAACCATAAGCACTATCAGCCCAAAGCCATTCTCCTGGCAAAAAGAATTGATGGGGATAGTGTTACAATTCACCCCTAATTCCCTCTACTTTTCATGGACACCATTTCCTTTTCCTCTACAATGACTCACTTCCTTCACATCGGCCGATTACTCATCACTTCTATGTCATCGTTTCCTCCCATCCAGTAGTGTTTATCTCTCCACTTAGTCACACTTCTTCGACATCGTTCTACAATATTCTTTTCCTATCTTGACGATAGTTCCCTTTCTTAGCTCTTGGTCTGTGCGCATTTCTTTTCCCTTTAAATACCAGTTGCACATACCCATGTAACTTAAGCTATTTCTCCTTGACAATACATCAAGAAGATCGCCTACTTCGAGTTCATCTCATCATTCGCCTAGCCGACCTCCTCAATGTTCCATCCATCGTTGCATATACACCGCTCGACCTGTCTCTAGTCAGGCTTACGCCTCTAAATCTCACTGCATCTAGTCAAGCTTACACTTCTATCAACGTCGTCTCACTGAAGTCAAGGCTACGCTCGCCTCCACCCAAGTCAAGTGTAACAGGTAGCATGCAATCTGAGCATTCTGAAAGGCTGTGGAATCATGGAGACTTCCTGGAACTCCAATGACATAGTCAACAATCCACAGATTGTGTGGAAAAATGACAATCTTTACATGGCTAGTGAGTAACAATATACAACATAATAAATCACATACCTAATTAGAAAGTGAATAGTTGGACTTTCTGTCAAAAAACCCTTCTTCATGCCAGCCTGGCTTTTGAAAAAGCTTGAAAGCAGTTCCATCAACACATAAAAAACCTCTCTTCCATTGAGGGCAAGTTCTTTCTTCCACATATTTTTGAGCCTTTTGCTTGTCCTCATAGTCCTTTTGCTTGGTTAGGTCAAAATGAATTACCTGATCATGATGGCTCTGAAAAGCAATCATAACACATTTATAGATATTGTGAACAGTGCCCACAGAGACACCTGGCCACTCTGCCATGTCCTAAGAGGTAGCAGCATTACCATAGTGACCAGCAGCATTAAGAAAGATAGCCAGCTGAATCTGAACAGGTAATTGAGAACAATTGGAATTGTTGTGGAAAGTGGAATGAGCTTCAATGAGCTTGACAATCTCAATAAAGACGTCAAAAGAAACTCTTAGCTTGTGCCTAAAGAGCTCAGGACGATCCAGCTTCCACTCATCAAAAAGCTAAAGTTGTGGAATATGAATAGTGGGGGGACAAGACTGGAAAGTACGTGCTTTGATGACTTCATCTTCCTAAGCTGCAATGATGTTGTACATGTCTTGAAAAATGGATTCCTCACTGAATAGGGGATGTCCAGGAGTGGTAGCAGCCACAGCAAAGTCATGGTTGGACCCAGAGTTTGAGTCAGAGCTGTTGGAAGACTCTAAGATAGAGTTGGAATTGGAGTGGGAGTGGGAATCAGAGTAATAGGATAAGGAGGAATGTGATGAGGAATGATGAGGAGAGGAGGAGGAGGAGGAGGAAGAGGAAGAGCTAGTTTCTAGCAGAGAGAAAGAAGGAGACTCAGCATAAACAGCATTAATCAATATTTCTAGATAAAGTTGAGTGCCTAGCTCCTTTTTAGCACAGGAAAGTGCATTGAGGAACTTCTGGCACTCAGAAACTTGGGGCATTTTGGTTGTGTTGATGGGAATCTAGCTGGTCTTATATCTAGCCTGCTAGATTTATAATTAGCCTCTTGGCTGTGCTTATCTGTGATCTCTATATCATATTTACAGTTTTCAGGCTGTAATCAAAGTTCTCAGGCTGTATTTAAAGTATCTAGGCTGTACATAAATTGTCCAGGCTGTACTCAAAATTTTCGGGCTGTATTTTGAGTCATCAGGCTGTAATCTGAACAAGACTTCAAGTGCACACTGCAGCAGAACCACGTGATACAAGCACGTGCCCCAACATTCAATCAGAGCCTGGAAATGGCATCGTGCAGTGAAATTTTGAGTTCTCAGCTAATGTTGGCTAATGTTGGCTAACTTTGGTTAATCATCGGTTAACTTCCTGTACTTGAAAATTGAGTTTGCAGTTGTTTGTTACCACCAAGAAGCATTACGGCGCAGAGTGCCTGCCAGGGGTAAAAGGTCTGGATGTTTGCCCCCAGGAACTGCTTACTTAGCTGGTCAAATGTTCCAGAATGTTTGTATTAGGCAAGGTGAGTCACGCTCATAAGCGAGGTGAGTCACTTATAAGGGCAGCACGTGTTCATTGCTCCCTACTACCTTTCTTTCCCTGTTCATTGCTGTCGCTGCGACTGTCCTTGGTGGTGGCAGCATATTGTTCTACAACTTCGTCGTTGTCGTTGCCATTTTTGTTCTTGTCGTTGTAGTAATTGTTCTTGCTGTTGTCATCATTGTTCTTGTCATTGTTGTTTTTGTTCTTGTCATTGTAG
>JBBPTZ010001183.1:351-11067 GCA_038094315.1 Phylloporus cf. tubipes
GATCCCTTGCATAATCCTCGTTCTGACAGACGTCGTTGGCACAAGCACAAGCAACTGCGAACACCCCACCTACACCTCCTCGTGGTACTAACCGTCGTCCTCGGGCTCCGGTGGCTGATCCGTCGTCGTCATCGTCACCACAAGCTCCTACCCCAACACCAGCCGACCAAAAGAAAGCCAGCCGACCAGGGACTCGGGAAGGGCATGGGACGCGAGATTCGATGACCCGTCCGGATATCAACGCCCATGCTACAGCCCCGGTCCAGTCGAGATCGAGCGAAGGTGGTGACATTGGTCTCGACGTATGTGCCTGTGCTCGCCTGTGAAACTGAGTTCCCACGATCGCACAGGATGAGTTGCCGTCCAGCACACCAGGGCCTTTGTTCGACTTTGATGAGGTTGGTGACCGCCTTTATTTATTTGTTTTGTTTTGTTTTGTTCTTATACTGACATTCGAAAGGCGCCATCCCCGACCGCCTCTTTACATGAACCTGAGCAGAAAAGGCCGCCGCCCTCTTCCCTTCCCTTGCTACCCTCGTCAAGCATCCCGCCGATGGTGTGCCCACCAGAATCACCACCGGAGGAACCTCACAACGTAGCCAAGTCATCTCGGCGACTACCAATGTTCAAATCATGGATTCAGAAGATGGGGGGTACCAAGAATGCGCCCGTCGACGAATCTGGTCGACGATCGCATGAACCCGGCCCCGATCCTCTACCTCGTTCCCAATCCAGGAATGCGGGACGTTCGAGAATGGCCATGGGTCAGCGTGTGCGGGTGAGCGACCTGAATAGGAGCGAATTGGTGTGGTGTCCCGAACCTCACTGGATATCCCCTAGCGAACGGTAAAGGGACACATTCGGAGACCAAAAAAGAAAGCGGGACCTTCCACCGGGGCGAAGAAGGGCATGTTTGAGAACATCTTCCGGAGCAAACGAGGTGCTACGTGTCCCGTGGAAACAGACTCGGTAAAAAAATATTCGCCCGGTGAAAACAGACCCGTCATATCTACTCTCATTTTACTAGGCGCAGCAGCCAAGTGGTGCATCAGCACCTCCGGCAAGGAACATTCCTGTCAGTAATGCTTTGCCCAGAGGACAAGGCGCTACGACGAACCAAGTGAGTCATTTTTTTGTAGTGGTCAACCTCTTCTTGATGGCCCGTTTTCCGCTTGGTGCAGCAAGCAAATGACAGGCCAGCCCCATCGGGCGGGAGTCCACCTGACGTGGTTACCTCCCGTAGTGGACAAGCCATTATGACCGGTCTGGTACGTCATTTTTTGGTCATGGTCAACCTCGTCTAAAGTAACCAGGCCCAGCAGACGATCGGTGCAGAACCCGTCATCGGCGATGTACATATCTTGGTGAGTGTTGCGTGTTCTTACCGACTCACAGACTCACGAGTCGACCAGTAATATACTGACCGAAGAAAGGTGACGGTTGCACTGACGATGCCGGCGTGGTTGATGTGCAAGTGTGGTCGGTCACTGGCGGGGAGCGAAGACGGGATGCATTCATGACCTGGTATTGTTCATTTGACGTGATTCATTTGGATGTCTTTCATTTTCAACGAGTATGGGCTCTATGTTGTCATCATGGACGAGATTACCAGGGCTGGGTGCAGGAAGGTTTGTATTGCTCGGAGGCCTGGCACAACAAGGTAGTTGTCGTCGTTGGCACGGTGATGCAAAAACTGCGTGCGTATACGGGCATTCTGGGAAGCCGGCGGTTTGTTACGAGTTGTAAGTCTATCGACCACACTTGCATTGTTGACACCAGATCAGTCGGACGGTTATCCAAACTCCTTGTCTTGTCTTGTGGACATATTCATTGATGGACTTCAACTCTCGACCGGTCTAATCGACTGATGTGGCCCACAGATGCAGACGGGATGACATGTTGACCTAGGAAGGGTGAGTAAATTGTTCAAACAAGCTCAAGAAGTGCGGAGATTCTCCAAACTTTGACTTGTACGTACAGCGGCGCTACTATCAGTTCTGTGACCAGGCCATCTGATCTCCTGCATCTTTGGTTACTACCCACACATCCCAACCACATTTCTTCACTGACTTGTCACGACCGCATACGTTTCTTGGGCCTGGCGTACAATCAACGTTGCATGCAATCTTGTGTGTCACTAGCTGGGTTGCATTGCTCACCCATTTGTCTTTATCACGGTCCAGAATATTCAACAGTACTGTGACCTTGTAAGGGAATTCAGTCAAAGGCAGCTGCGCCGACAAGGTCCGTACTACCACTATTCGGACTATCGCTGACTCCAAATCGTTTCTGTCGCTCTAGCATATCGACCACCAGATGTCTCTACCGACGCAGATGCCCGCTACCGTCAACAGGAACGTCGCCTGCCCGGCTGCTAACTGGGCGGTTACGACAAGCACTTCGCTCGTCGTCCCGATCCTAGGTATATTTCCTGCCGTGAATCAGGGAACCTATGTCACCTTTTGGCGGTTCATGTTTGATGGCTTATCTCTCGTATACGTGGTCCTCGGATTGAACCATCTACCAGACGACTTGGCTTTGAGTATGTTGACTTGTGTGTTCGTAAAATTTACTAATCTTTTGTTAATCAGAGTCCTTCCTCACATCGATCTCTGGCTTCTTTCTCGGAGGCGCCATCCGCCTTGGATTCGACCAGCTTTACAAAGCAACGGGTACAAAGACTAACCATCTCATGGAGGTATGTTAAATATGACACGATGTGGAGCCAAAGCTGACTCAATTTTATGTACTCCAGAACAATCTGCCGAGCAAGCAGATGAAGAACATGAGACGTTTGATAGATTCATCAAGGACAGGACAGGTAAACTCCATCATTGGTTATCGCACATGGTAGGTGCTGCTGTGATGAGATTCTCATGTCACTCACGTCGTACTTTTTCAGGCGCCAATTCAACAGCGACAACAGATGATGGAAACCACGATAACAGAGGACGACGGAAGACGACCCGGAGAAGGACCTATTCAGTGACGGTGATAGCCAGCTAGTTTTGGACATTGTATAGTACCAGTTTCAAGGACTGCGAATTAGTTCGTGTGACTACCCTCCTGCCTGCGAAAGAAGCCAAACTAGATTATTGCTCCAACACGTTCGTTCACCTGGAATTGTGCCTAATCCATACAGTACCTCCCGAGATGACATTCACGCCGCCAGATTCTGTTCTTATCCGTACCCTTCTCAGCAGCTTCTGTCGCATGTGCTGAGGTTGCCTATCTTTCGGGTGCTGGTGAATACATCTACAAATCTGATCATGATGCGGACGGTTTGGAAATGTTGGCGACCAACGGGAGTTCGATTGATATCTCATATTGCGAGCGTCCCGTCGACATTAAGGTTCCGAGGTGATCTCATGTAGCTGTTAGAAGTGCTTGTCTGAATGCGACGAGCAGAGGCGTGCCGAGAACCCATGCGAATCCGCTGTGTTCACCTCCAGGCTAGGTTTCAGTTCTCGTTTGGAGTCGGTGACCTGATGCGCAGTGACCATTTGTGTACCACGTCCCGCTGTCTAGGCGTGATGGACTGCGTGTCTATCCCGGGATCAACTAACGCCCAAAGTTACAACTTGATTCACGTACTTGCGCGTATCGACCTACAACTCGTGTTCCATTCTAATCAGGTGCGAATACTTACCACACGGTGAAAAAGGACCTCCCAAACGTCCCATTTCCGTCCAGCCGCTCGACACATGCTCACGATCACATCGCCCAGCTCGCCCTCCCCACACATTCCAAACCACAAAACAGCTCACCTGATCACGATTATCCCCATGCGGGCGCTAATCCACAACGTCCGCCGAGCTTCGACGTGAGCACCCACTGATCGTGCAGTGAGCGTGGCACTCCATGATCACGATGGGAAGGTGGGGTGCGTCACGGGGCAGCGAGCGCGTGGACGAGCGCGGGCGCGTATCGTGGGGAAACAGACTTGCCTTGGGTCCGACGCCAGTGCACGTAAGCAACGCGGAAGGGTGAGAGGCGTGTAGCCGTGGACACGGAGGTAGGCGAATTCCCCACTAACACGTGCGCACATGATGGAGTCGTCTTGTATTAACTGGTTGAAGGAACATGCGTGTGAGTGTATGAGGGGAAAGGAGTGAAAAATGGAGGATGCGCACCCTGACGACGATAAGGGCGTAGTTGGCAGCTTGTATGGCATGCACCGTAATTTCTGTTTGTGCATCGTCCGCGTTCCAAGGGAATGAGCCCAAGAACGGGCGCTGGGACAAGTTTATCAGAGAGTACGATGTCAGCACATCAATCGGGCCAGCGCCGTACGGGCGACGAGGGTGAGAAACAAGGGTGGCCTGGCTCAGGGACAGCAAGGATGCTGGAATTTCTTCTCGTCCGTCGAGAATGTGAGCAAGGGCCAGGAGACGAGGAAAATCCGAGTTTCTGGGTTGTCCAAGGATGTCGGCGGCAGACCAAAATCGGATGCCTTGGGAAGGTGAGCACTGGCACGTGACCTCCCAATACCAGTCGGGGGAAAGCAGTACCAAATCTTACGACAAACGAGGTAGGTCGTGCAGGTCAGTGAGTATGTACTGGCCCATCGCAGCTCACGACTGACAGAACGCGAGATGGGATCGATGAGAGGTCTCTGCGCTGACTCGAAGGTCCGCACTGCTAGTACGATTCAGACTACCGTTGACAAATCATTTCTGATAAGACCAATAGGGGGCACACTCGCTCTAACACTTTCACCATCATGTCCGAACTACCCCTACCAGTTACCGTCGACAGGAACGTCCAAAGCGAAGAACCACAGAGAAAATCGACCAACATCTACGTTTACCCATTCAGCACCGTCATCGTCTTTTACATGGCCATCACTGGTTGTGTTTTTCTTGCCATGTGGTCGGAGACCCCAAAGTACGCTGCCCGCCTGGTTGCCGACTGGGTAGCTATGACAAACGCTTCACTTGCCGCTCTGTTCCTGGGCACACGTTCTGCCAAGGGACATGGAGCATATGTCATGTTCTGGCGTTTTGTGTTCGATAGTACATTTCTCGCATACGTCATCCCTGTATTGAAGCATCTGTCAGATGCATTGACTCTGGGTATGTGGATATCATGTTTCTGTAGATTTTGCTAACATATTTTGCTAATCAGAATCTGTCCTCGTGCCTGGAGGCATCATTAGCCTTGGGTTCGACCACTTTTACACGGCAGCAATCGCAGAGACTAGGCGTCTCGTCAAGCCTGGAGGTATGTTGTATACGATACAACGTGGACTAGAAGCTGATTCGTTTCATGTACTCTAGAACGATCTGCCGACCGAGCAGAAGAAGCATATGAAATGTCCGATAGACGTGCCAATGACAATAGAATAGATAAACTCTATCATTGGTTGTCACACATGGTGGGTGTTGCTGTGACGAGAGATAATTCTCGCATCACTCACGTACTCTTTCAGGCTCCAACTCAACACCAACAGAAGAGGACGGAAACCGAGATAACAGAGAGAGAGTCGGAGAAGGCTCTTCTCAGTGACACTGATGTGGTTTTGGACATTGTATAGTACTAGTTTCAAGTTGCGAGACATGGACGCCGTAGTCGGACTCATTTGTACAAACAAGACAGCTTACTTTGCATGGCTTTACTCTAGAATCAGTGAGGACTAGCTCTGAATTGGTTTCTGTGACCACCCTCCACGAAAGAAGCCGAACCAAATTATTGCTCTGGCGCGTTCAATCGCCCGGAATTGTGGTTCGAAAGCACGGTCAACGCCTCCCGGTTGCACTGCTACCGCATGCAACTTACCTATCCAATATTGCGAGTACCTTCCGAGGTGACATTCGCATCGCCGGATTCCGTTCTCCTCCATACCCTTCTCAGCAGCTCCCTGCGCATGTGCCGAGGTTGCCCATCTTTAGCGTGTCGCGAATACATCTACAAGTTTGATCATGATGCGAGCAGTTTGGAAGTGTTGGCGACCAACGCATGCAAATCCGCTGTGTTCACCTTCGGACCAGGTTCCTTTAGCAGGCTTTTGAATAATTTCGGATATACGGTCACCTCCCGGGCATGGACGTGATATCGGGCACAATACTCTCCTTGAGGCATGCGATCTTTGCGATCTTTCAAAGTTCGCAAGCTCTTCTGCGCAATCGACGATCGACCTGTCAACCCCTGAGAGCTTTCTCAAATTGGTGCCCATGGTAGCGGGCCCTGGCGGTGTCGGTGTCGACGGGGCGAGCGAGGCTTCTTGATCAGAGGGACGCCCATAAGAACATGCTGATCCCGTCAAACTTACAGTAAAGTCGCGCACCAACGACCTGTCAAAATAAGTGGCTCACGCGACGAGGACGTACTTGCCAAGGCGACCATACGCGAAGACTAGGATGAGGGCAAGAATGGGCGTTTCAGGATGGGACCGGAATGCACTCAGCCTGCTACCACGGGTTTGGTAATATCATCACGAGCATTTGGGATGAAAGTGCTGATCCGCAACGAAATTAGCTCTCCCATGTCAGCTAACGAACGTCCGAGCAATCTCGCAAGTGTCTCACAAATATGACTTACTGAAGCACTGGGTTATCTAGTAGCGATGGACGATGTCCAAGAACAATGGCATGGTAACCGAACAAGCGTAAGCAAGCCAGCGAACGTACTCCAGTTTTTCAAAGTGAACCGCATGGTGGTCGCTACAAGCGCAACCATCTATTGCACGATGCCTTCATGACCACGAATAAGTTCTGGAACCCATCTGTCGAAAATAATATCCAGCATGCGGCATGATGAGGACACGTACAATGGTTCAAGATAGGCAACATTAGCTCTCAGTCTGGCGCCACGATGCTCTCCTCTAGTCCGCCGTAACCACTATTGGCGTGTTTGCATGTTTGCAGCTTAGTGCGACGGGAAATGGGGGCGAAGCGCTCGGGTAGTGTCCACCCTTTCCGCATTTCAAGACAGTGACATCCATATAACTCTGTTTCTACATACCCTAGTGCTTCTCAAATATCATGGTTCACAGGGTTAGAGACATACGTACTTCATCGAAGTGGGCGTCAGGTAACAATCAAGAAATCCGGAGAGCTCGGAATCGTAGCAAATCAGAAATGGGAAATGCCGTAGTAAATGACCGTAGCCTTCGTAGACTCGTCCTAGCCTGAAGCGCCCACCTCGCCGAGTGGGACCCAAATCGTGTCGCTGACATTGTCTGAACAGACGGTCATCCTGCCTTTCGAATCGTGTAACCCACTCCCTTGCCCTGCTACGTTCAGTCGCCGACTTAGAGAAAGCTGATGACAATGACTGGTACGTACCAAGAGGATGGTGCGCGCGTTCAAGCTGATGCTCGACAAGAACGTCGTGATCCACTCATTGAAATGAGAGCCGGCGATAATGTCTGGGCGCTGACATTTTCCGCCAATGGCGAGTATCTCTTGAGCGCAGGACCGGATCCCAGGGTTCGATTATGGCGAGTGGAAGACGGAAAACAAGTGACGAGCTTGGAAGGGAATGGCGACGTGTGTCTTGCTGTATCCAACGACGGGAGGTGGATTGCGAGCGGAACCATCTATGGCGAGGTCATCGTCTGGAATGCAAAGACGCGCAAACAAGTCTTCATTCAAAGGGATGATCCAAAAAACATCCATGCAGTCGATTTTTCGCCCGACTCGACTCGTCTCGTCTCTGGGTCGATGAATGGGAATGCACATGTCTGGAACATGGAAACACGCGAACGAGTGCAAACACTTGAACACAAGCGAGGACTGAAAGCAGCGAAATACTCGTCACGGGGCGATCGAATCGCGACAGCTGCAGGAGGCCTCGTTCGAGTCTGGGATAGCAACGACGGTCGTTTGCTTATCGACATTCAAATAGACGTCACCCCGCACTATAACAATGGCCTAGTGTGGTCCAACGACCACCTCTTTGTCGTGTCCAAAAGTAAAATGAAGCAGATTGATGCATCCACCGGGTCGGTGCTCTCTGAATGGGGAGTTCCCGGTGGCAACACGCATTCATGCATTGTGCTACCAAAGCACGGGAAATTCATTGCATACTCCACGCAGCGCACTGTCACGTTCTGGGACACGTCTACACACGCCCGTCTCGGTTCTATCAAACGCCCTCGAACCATAGAGTCGGTCGCAATCTCACCGGACAACCAGTTGATCGCAACTGGAGAAATTTACGGGGGAATCACAGTTGAAAGTCCTTCCCGGATCGTCGTAAGTACGGGGATGTTATGACACATCTGAATATCTAACGGAATGGTACACTACGTCAGGGGACCACGCAAGAGAGAGAACGACCTGCTGAGCATTCTTCGACCTCGGGCAGCCACGACGACGAACCACAAGTATGAAATTATCTTCCTATACGTAGGATCTGACTCATTAAAGTGTTCTAGGAGGAACCGGGGAATCGTGATCCGCTCGAGGTATGTGATGGCAAACTCGCCAAACTTCAGTGCGGGGTCTCATTGGATGTTCGGTGTCCTCGCGCTATGCCATTCATTCACTTAAGGAGCATGAAAAGCCAGACGAGATGAGCTCGACCCCAGAGAACAACCCACCAGATTCTTCCCCGGTCGAGTCGAAATCGAGCGAAGGCGGTGAAATTGGTCTCGACGTATGTGCTTGCTTAGCTCTGAAATCGAGTACTTACGGTCGCGCAGGATGAGTTGCCGTCCAGCACGCCGGCACCTTTGTTTGACTTTGACGAAGTTGGTGGCCACCTTGGTCTATTTTGTATTTGTTTTTACACTGACACTCGAAAGGCGCCATCCCCGGCCGCCTCTATACATGGTCCCGAGCAGAAAGGGCCGCCGCCCTCTTCCCTTCCGGTGGCACCCTCGTCAAACATCCCGCCAGTGATCTACCCCACAGAGTCACCACCGGAGGAGCCTCCCAATGTGACCAAGTCATCTTGGGGACTACGAATGCTCAGAACGTGGATTTCGAAGATAGGAGGTACCAAGGACGCGGCCACGGACAGATCTGATCGACGGTCACATGAATTCGGTCCCAATGCTCTACCACGTACCCCACCCGGGAATGCGGGTCGTTCAAAAATGGCGATGGGTCAACGTGTGAAGGTGAGCGACCTGAATAGGTGTGGCGTCCCAAATCTCATTGGATTTCCTCTTAGCGAACTGTAGCGGGACGCTTTCGGAGACCAAAAAAGAAAGTATCGCCATCCACCGAGCCAAAGAAGGGTATGTTTGAGAACATCCTCCGGAGCAAACGAGGTGCTACACGTCTCGTGGAAAAACACTCGGTGTGGCAGGTTTTTTATCTTGGTGGTAACATTCCTATCATTTCTTCTTTTATTACGCCAGACACAGCAAACAAGTAGTGCATCTGCACTTCCGGGAGGGGACGTTTCTATCAACGATGCCTTGCCCAGTGGACAAGGTACTGCGACGAGCCTGGTGAGTTATTTTCTGTGGTTGTCAACCTCGACTTGATGGCTCGTTTTCCGCCTGGTGCAGCAGGAAGACGACAGATCAGCTCCATCGGGGGGTAGCCCATCTGACGCGGTTGCCTCCCGTAGTGGACAAGGCATTATGACCGGTCTGGTATGTCGATTTTTTGGATATGGGCAATGTCGTCTAAGGTAACTAGGCCCAGCGGACGATCAGTGCAGAATCGCACATCGGAGATTTACGTATCTTTGTAGGCGTCGTGGGCTTCGCTGATGTTCTTGGACTCACAAGTCGATCAGGATCATGCAGACCGAAAAAAGGTGACGGTTGCAGTGACCATGCCGGCGTGGTTGATGTGCAGGTGTTGTCGATCGCTGGCCGGGAGCGAGGACGGGACGCATACATGATCTTGCATCGAAATTTGATGTGAGTGATTCATTTCGACTTATACATGTCCTTTTCGATTTCATTTTCGACGGGTACGGTTCCGTGTTGCGACGGTGGACGAGACAAGGGGATGAGTGCAGCATAACAGGGTACTCGCCACCGCTACACGACCGGAGCGCACGAGGGCACCTTTAACCAAAGTTTCATCGTTACCGGCGGAATTTCGAGAGCATTGTTTGGATGGTTTCTGAACGGCTTTTTGATCAGAGTACTGACGCGTTCTTCCTAGAATATTAAGACACCATTCGGGCTTGCCGAAATCACTGGCACAACTGTATGATACCGTCAACGAAACGTAGCGAAATTTTATGGGGATACAAATGATTGGCTTCATACCCAGTTTCCTTTCCACACGGTGCGGCCCGAGTGAAGGCATACTCGGATCGTAATTCAAATGGGCCTGAAAGTAAACACAGTGGATGCGGAATGGTCGATTGTTCGGACTCGGATTGCTACTAGTGTCATTGGTTGCCTACGGCTCAAAAGACGTTTTCACCATAGAACAATACTCCACTTATCAAATACAAAACGAGAAACTCTGACCAGGACGATGTCTCTAATGGTATTTGTATCAAGAGCTGACAATATACCCACTTCAAGCCGCGATGTCGACGGGATGTGACACCGACCTCGCGATAGCATGAGTCAAGATATCAAATGAACTCCCATCGGTTGCCAGTACATCCAAACCGTCCGCATCACGATCGAACTTGTCGATATATTCGCCGGCGCCTGAAAGATGTGCAACCTTGGCACACGCAGCGTGCAAGCCCAGGAGCTGCTGAGAAGGGTATGGGAGGAGAACTGGATCCGGCGACGTGAACGTCACCTCGGAAGGTACTCGTAATATTGGATAGGTAAGTTGCACGCGG